>JAADXW010000354.1:0-24480 GCA_023337975.1 Phytopythium ostracodes
CGACCACTGTATCAAATTAAACTAAGAAAAAACACCCACATGCTAAACACGATTATCGAAGTGTTTTCAGCGATTTTCAGCTTCTCCGCTCTCTAATTGGTCAAGAAGCTTTAGAATAGCATTTTTTATATTTTTGGCCAGTACTTTAACTATCGAGGATACGATTCATACTGCCCGCCCGGCTTTTTGTGTCGTTGTCTGTAGTGTATCGGTACTTTATCAAAGATGTGCCAGAAGTGGGTGACATTGATTGACTAGCAGCCAGTTTCACCTCTTCCCTATGGTCGCTTTAAACTGACCTTATTCGTCAATGTAAAGTAAGGAAAGGGTTGTGCTAATGCGTCCATATTTCCCGGACACGATTAGTGGGTTCAACCCAAAAGCAAAGTGACGAAGTTATCCGTCCTTTCCGAACGGGAAAATGCCGCCAATCCTCCATCTCCGCCCTCCAGAAGACGCGGCCTTCGCTCCCTCATCTTTATAGAGAGACCGGTAATCATGCTGCGGGGCATCTTGGAGACGCTGGCGGCCGTGTACGAGGTCGCCACGGTCGTGACGGACGTAATCCTGAACGCCGAGTACATTAAGCGCAAGTGGCTCGAGGAGTACATCCTGTCGATCGTCTTCCTCGCGCTCAACGGCGTCATCATGGGCTTCGTGGGCCTCGGGCTCGAGAGCGCGCACGCCAACCGCTACTCGAGCGTGGGCGCGCTCAACAAGGCGATCGCGTTCCTGATCGGCCTGCTCCAGCTGCGCGTGCTCACCGAGACGGCGTACGCGGCCGCCGCGCACACGCAGGCCGAGAGTTCGCACTATCCAGGCCTTTTGGCCGACCATGGCGACAATGCTGGCGCTGATAACGCGACGACAGCAGACACGACCCAGCAGACGGCCAAGCAGACCGAGGAGGGGCGCGCGAAGCAACTGACGCAGGGACTGCTGTACGTCGCGTTTGTGCAGGCGGTGGTGCGCGACATGCCCATCTTCGTCCTGCAGGCCAACGCGACCATCCACTATCGCAAGTGGAAGGTCCTGGACGTGCTCGCCGTGGTGTTGACGGCGCTGTCCCTCCTGCGTGGCGTGGCCGCGTACGTCGGTAAGCAGGACAAAGGCTTCGCTCTGTCGTTGCTGACGCTCGTGTTCCTCTCCGGCCAGTTCGTCTTCCGCCTGGGCGTCATCCTGCTCGTTGCCATGACCAAGGGGTATGTCATTGTTGGGTACGGACTCGCCATTAGCGTGTTCGCGATCGCGTCGACGGCTGTGTTGCGACTCGCGCACCCGAGCAACGACTTGCTGACGCAGCTGCCGCGCGCGGTCGTGTTCTTCCCCTTCTTCACGTTCTTCGCCGTCGACGGTGCGGTGCTGTCGGCGCGCTTCGGCTCGGCATATCCAGCACTGCGGAGCCCCAAGCTGCTGTACGTTCACGCCTGGCGCTTCGTCGAAAACTGCGTGGGTATCATCCTCGCGACCACGTTGCCCCGTTACACGGACTTCGGCGTGTCCACTGACGCCCAAATCGTTACCATCGGCTGCATCTGCGCGGCCGTGTACATTGTGTCGTTTGCGCTCTTCTGGTTGCTGCTTTCCCTCTTGGACAAGACGAGTGAAGAGGAGAGGAATGCCGCAGACGCCCACGCCGACGCGTGAGACGACCAGAGGCCAATTACTAACATGAATACAACAGCAGAAGCTCCTGACGTCTCCACCGAGCATCAATTCAACATGAAATTAATCCAAGAAAGCGAGCAAGAATGCACCGAAGCCCGTCCCTCGCATCTTTTGTTCTGTTTGCTCGATCGCTCTCTTAAATAAAGGCCAGGTTGAGCTGGTCGTCGAAGGGCTTGAGCAGCGGCGCGAGGTGGTTCTTCTCGTGCGGCGGCAGCGCCTCGCGGATCTTGACCAGCTCGTCGTACTTGGAGCCCATCTTCTCGACGATCTTGTTGAGCTTGCGAGTGGCCTCGGCGCCGCCGTCGGGTCCGCCGCGCGCCACTCGCGCCTTGAACGACAAAAAGTGGCGCAGCAGTTCGCACACGTCGTGGAACTGGTTGTACAGCTGCTTCTTGAACTCGCTCGGGATGTACTCGGCCGCCAGGGCCCCCGCTGCCAGGTTGGTCGCCGAAGATGCCGACACCGAGTCGTGCGTCGGGTTCGAGCACGCAATGACTTCATTCAGCACATCGAAAGCCGTCGACGCGCTCGGGAACGCGCGGTCGAGCGAAATGCTCCCATGGGCACACGCCGCGCGGAACGCGTCGTTGGTACGCACCACCTCAGTGGCGCTCGCGTCGTGCTCCTCGTGCACGCCCTTCCCTGAATGCTGGAAGTATCGCGACTCGTTTTCGAGCGTCAGCGGGTTGTACGGCGCAGGCTTCTTGCCCGCCAGGTCGTCTAGCAACGTAGCCTCCGCGACGCTATCGTGGAAGCCAGGCTTCAGCTTCTTCGGAGCGTCAGGTGTCTGCAGCTTTCCCGCGTGGACTGGGTCGAGCACGTAGGCTCCGTGGCGGTTGAACTTGGCGATCGTGATGACCGACTGGTCCTCTTTGATTTGCTTAGCCTTCGTGTCGGACGCGTGGTGTACGGCCGCGTCCTCCTCGGTCGACGTCAGGTCCACGAGCGGGTCGACAATGCCGCGCGGGTCGATCGTGGTGCTCGACGCGATCTGCTTCTCCTGCTCCTCGAACTTGGTGAACATGTCTTCATGCCCGGCTTTGCGGTCGCGGTGGAAGTACTTGGACTTGAAGAACGCGCCCCAGAACTCCGTCTCCGTCATCTTGTCGGGCACCTGCGCCTGGTACGCGAGGTGTACGGCCGGGTACTGGATGAAGATCTGGTGGATCACCTCCGCGTTGAGGTTGTACTTGACCACGTTTCCGCTCGTGTCGCTGTCGCCTGTCAGGTCCGTCAGGATGGCCGACGTCTTGCCCGTCTTCTGGCGCTTGCTGGCCTCGGCGGCGATCAGATGGCGCCGACTGGCCCAGAAGTCCTCCTCCGAGATGAGCCCCTCGTTCACCATCTCCATGTGCTGCCGCTTGAACGTCGGGTTGGATGCCAGCAGCGCCGCGCGCTGCTTGATCTCGACGGCGCTGCACAGCGGCGCGGCGCTGGACCGGCGGCTACCGCTCGCCTGGATGGCGCGCGCGATGATGCGCTTGGCCTGCTCGCGAGCCTTGAACGCGTCCTCGAGGCTGCCGCTCTCGCTCAGGAACTCGAGAACGAGCGTCGCGTTGGACGCGAGCCGCAGCCGGATCATCGCCTTGGGACTCGACAGGGACGACACCTGCTGGTCCAGCACCGTGCTCCAGGGCACCACAATCGGCTTCCCGCCCTCCGGCGCGTCGTGCGCCGCATCGGGCGCCCAGCGGAGCCCCTTCTCGCTCAGCTCGGCGCGCCCGTCGCGCTTCTTGACGCGCACCAGCGCCTCGAACGCCGCATCCATCCTTCTCCCAAGTATCTAGTGCCGGCAGTAGCTTTTTGGTTTTGATCCGTTGCGCGCCTGGGCTGGCGGGAATGCGAACTTAACGGAGAAAGCGAGTGAAAGCGAACCTTACGAGTTGAAGACCGTATCCAAAGCGACGCTGGGTGAATCGAAACCGTACTTAGCGACAATAACAACTCAGCAACACAAGAACATGGGGGCGAACATGGGGGCGGTTCGGGCGCTCGCGGCGGCGCTGATGCTGGCGGCGCTGGCGCTGGCGTCGCGCGCGGCGCAGGCCGACGAGTACCGCCGCCACACGAACAACTGGGCGGTCATCGTAAGCGATCCGCAGAGTCCTAAATAAGCGGGTGGAGAGAGCGTTGACGGGAGTGCGGGGAATGATCGTGCACGCAGGTGGATACGTCGCGCTTCTGGAGCAACTACCGGCACGTGGCCAACGCGCTGTCGCTGTATCACTCCGTCAAGCGCCTCGGCATCCCCGACAGCCAGGTACTGCGCGCGGTGGCCTGGGATCTAGTAGCTGTCGGGAGCTAACGCGTTGTGATGTCTGTCGCGGCCGCCTCCAGATCATCCTGATGTTGGCGGACCAGATCCCGTGCAACGCCCGAAACTGCTTCCCCGGCCAGGTCTTCAACAGTCGGACGCAGAAGATCAACCTGTACGCGGACACTCTGAATGAGACGCGCAGTGCTGGCCATGTTTACGGGTTATCTGTCGTGATCTTGTGAACAGCTACGGGAAGAACGTGGAGGTGGACTACCGCGGCTCCGAGGTGTCGGTCGCCAACTTCATCACGGTGCTCACAGGTACACAACGTGATGGGTGTACTTGTGCATGAGCTTCTTAAAGTGACTTGATGCCTTTGACGTGTCAACGCATGTGCAGGACGCCATCGACCTGGCACGCCGGCGTCCAAGAAGCTCGACACGGACGAGAACAGCAACATCTTTGTGCGTGCCCTGAGCCCATGTATGCATATGTGGCCTTGATTTGACTGTACTATCCTGTTCAACACGCTGCCTGCTCTCGGTAGATCTACATGTCGGGCCACGGTGGTGACGGTTTCCTCAAGTTCCAGGTGCGTAGCGCGGGGATCGATGCACCAATACGCACACCTATTGAATCTAGCTGATTGTGTCGCCGCAGGACTTTGAAGAGATCTCGAGCCAAGACATCGCCGACTCGATCCAGGAAATGCACGTGAAGAAGCGGTACAACGAGATCTTCTTCATGGTGGACACGTGCCAGGCTGGGTCGCTCTCCAACGCCATTGTGTCGCCCAAGGTCGTGACGATCGGCAGCTCGCAGACGGGCGAGAACTCGTACGCACACCATTCGGACCAGGAGCTCGGGCTGTCGGTGATCGACCGCTTCACCTTCTCGACGCTTGACTACTTGCAGCAGATGAAGGTTGGCGACAGCATCCGCAACGGCACGCTGCGCGACTTGTTCAACTTCTACAACCCGCGCGTGCTCTTCTCGACGCCCGACTACCGCGACGACATCTTGGGGCGGTCGATTGATACGGTGCCAATCACGGATTTCCTTGGCTCGGTGCTGGACATCCGGGTCCAGTATGACGAAGAAGCCTACCCGATCGAAGGCGCAGCGGCGGCGTATTCTGATGGTCAGCAAGCACGCAGTACAGAGAAGCAGCCCTCTTCTAGTCACGAAGGTGCTAAAAGGTCTGTCCACGCTGGAAGGGGCAGTGGGAAGGCATCGGGAACTCGGCGCTCCCAGTTCTCGGGCGAGTTCTTCCTCTTCGGAGCCCTGTTCATGGTTGCTGCGTTGGTAGTCACCGTCACGAAGATCTAAATCGAGCCGTTGTGGTTGTACATGGTTGTTCGAGGTGTCTGGTACTCAAATAATTGCCGAGACTGCGTAGACGCCCACATCACGGTCTCACAAACGCCAGCGTCAAGAGCGATGCGAAATACTAATTATGCAGGAAAATATAGACGTCCAACTACAGTACGCCAATAACCGCGCAGCCACCCCCGCACGTGGCTGCGTCACGAACACGACGAGGCGCTCCAGCCCCCAGAATGCCACTTGGCTGTCAATCTTCAGCTGCCCAGGCGCGATCCATTGTAGTCCGTCTGGCGATACGCCGACGAGAGGTACAGCGGGCTCGGGTCGTCGTGGTCGTCCTCCGTGGCCGTGCTCAGGTCCGAGCTGTGCGCATACTCGGCCGAGAGGCTCTGATGCGAGTTGGCCGGCACCAACTGGCGGATCGCGAGCGCCGCGAGGCCCGCGCACCACACGGGCGACGTGAAGATGGTCAGCGCGATCAGCATCGGGCTGCACAGCCAGACGATCGGCACGCAGATCACCGTCGTCAGGTACGAGACCACCCACGGCCGCACCTGTACGGGTCATCAAGACACAAGCACACACACACGTCAGTACGCGCCGTGTCGGCCGCGAATAGACACATTTCTTCAGCAACGCACTCGGTGAAACGGGGACGACTGCTGGACAAAGCGCGGCACCAACCACGTCACCGTGTTGTCCACGACCGCCCTGCAGATGGTACCGTGCATAGTTCACGTCTGTCCGTCAGTACCGCTCCAACGATCGGACGAACACCTTTCTAGGGCTGACAACACACCTGATCTTGCGCACGGGCCGCGCGAGCACGCCAACCTTGGACCGGACTGCGGTCACCACGCGAGCCAGCAGTCCTCGGGCGGGCTCGTCCTCGTCCTCGTACTCGTATTCGTCGTGACGCTCCAGGTGGAGCTTCACGAGCTGCGGTGTATACGGCGTGTTAAGCGGTGTACGGTCGTTCCGGATCACGCCCTGGCATCAAACAACCCACCGCACACACACAGCGTCGTCGATCAGATCAACGGGCTCCTGCACACCACCAACAGCGTACGAGCAGCGCTTGGGAACCGACATAGGGCTTTCGTGGCGTGTACATGTCCCACTCGGCGAACTCGGGCGCCGGCGCCGGCGCGCGCGTCGGGGACTCGGCCGGCGGCGGCTCCGCGATCCGCACGGGCCGCTCCGCCTCCCCGCTCGCCGCTGTCGACGCTACTACAGGGTCCGCCATGCCTGCCGCAACGACCCAGTGATGCCGTTTAGTTTCCTTTTTCGGTGCGTAAAATTGCCTTCGATCCCTCCCCGCCGCCCTTTTTATAAATGTGAGGGCGAAGAGGACGGTTCAATGGGTATGCATGCACGTTGAAGTGTGTGCGCCGCATCCCCCTGGGAGGGCCAGCAGCGCCTTCAACACCACCGCATTCGCAAGAGCCAACGCACCTGCCGCCGCGCGTCGGCGCTCCGCCGTCAGCTTCTCCTCGCCCATTCGGTTGGCTCCTCTTGTATCGACTGACCGAGTGACTGGCCGGAAAAGGGGGAGAACGGAGACTGACGGAGATAGACCTTGGGCCGGGAACTGAGGAGTGTCGTCAGCGGGTGAAAAAATCGAAAAAGAACGCTTTCACTCAGCGTGTACCACGTTCGGGCGGGCCGAGTGGCGGGACCGCGAGGTGGAAGTGAAGGTCGGTCGGTCGGTGTGAAGCTGTAGAGCCCGGGCAACGCTACACAAAGTTACGTAAGAACAACATTTGACGTCCGGGTGTAGCTTTCGGACCCAGCGGCATACAAACCGCGGCACAAAGCGGCGCACCTCGTCGGAATTTCCAACGTTCGCACCACTTCGAACGGAGTAAGTTGGGGTCGTGCCACATGAAATTAATGTAATTTACGTTTTTAGTGTGGCGTACCTCATTTCAGGCGCCTTGCGATGGGGGTGCAAGCCAGTTACGGTATGTGAGCCCTATCGCTTCCAACCGGAAACAACGGGTATATCTATTAATAAAGGTTCTTTCTGTATTCAAGTACCTTTCGTGATGGGTTTGGCGAGGGTCAATATATTGAATATTGAAGGTCTGGAGGCGGCGTCTTCCCCTGCCCACATGCGCTCGCCCAGCATCTCCGAGGGGAAAAAGAACCAGGAAGGAGGAGGAAGAGAAGGAGCGACGGGCGTCGACCGACGCCAGCGACGCGATAGCAAGGCCGGCGACGCGAGACAGACAGGAGGCGTAACACAAGGCGAGCGCGAAGATGGCGGTGGAGCTCGGCGCGGATCAGTATGCGCTGGCGCTGCTGGGCAGCAACAGCGACAACGACGACCAGTTCACGACGCCGCGCGGCGGCGACGGATCCTCGGCGTACGGCGCGCGCCCGTACGCCAAGAACTCAGGAGTAAGAGTCCCTTATTGCCTTCGTGGGGTTTGTTGTCTTGTGCATGCATCCGTGAGCGAGTAAGGGGGCTTTAGTGCTGACGCGCTCGCTCCTCTCATGACAGGCCGACAATGAGCAGATGCGCATGGAGATCGTGCGGCTGGAGAACACACTGGCGAGCCGCATCGCCGCGCGCGCGAACCAGGACAAGGCGGACCTGCCGCTGGAGCGCTCGAGCAAGATCGAGAAGTACGTGGAGGTCATGGAGCTGACCAAGTGCCTGCGCCGGCAGAAGGAGTTTCTGTTGAGCGAGAACCGCAAGCGCCAGCGCTTCGCCGAGAAGATCCAGCAAGCCATGCCGCCGTCTACGGACAGCATCCAGTTCATGAAGAACGTAAAGTATCCACCGGACGACGAGCTGGAGAAGACGTCGCGCGAGGCGCTCATGGAGATGCTCGAGTACCAGGTCAGCGGCGAGCCCGTCGTATACCTGGACTGGCAGACCAAGCGCGAGTCCAAGTCCATGTACCTGCACGCGTTCTCGGAGAAGGCTTTCCCCGGCGAGGACATGGCGCGCGTATTTAACGAGACGTGGACCATGTTCCACGACGAGTCCAAGCAGGAGCTGCTGCACCGCCGGCGGAGCAAGTTCTGCGTACGTTTTGGCGGCATTTGGGATGAGCTTGCAAGCTGTATTCGCGTCATTTACAGCTCGTGTGTGTGTGTCTGCAGATCCTCAAGAAGCTGAACGACAACATGTACCTGACGCGCAACATCCACCAGTTCATCGGCGAGAGCTTCCCGCGCCACGCTATGACGCTCGTGTGCCGCGTGTCGATCGACAAGGACACGTTCGCCATCATCAGCAAGTCGGTCGTGCCGCCCACAAACGACGCGCAGCACCTCGTTTGGACGGACGAGTGCTTCATGTGGAAGTTCTCGCGGCGACACGACGAGCAGGGCGGCTTCGACGTCTCGATCCGCGGCAAGTACGGCAGCACGTCGGCCGTGGCAGGCAACCGCCTGCCCATGCTCGAGTCCTTCTTCCAGCTCGTCGACTGGGAGGCGCTCGTCATCCGCCCGCTCTTCGACTTTACGGCGGCATAGCGACCGGGACGACGCCACATCAGGAGCGATTGAGGATCGAACGGCACGAACGTAAGGACGACGGGCGGAGACGGAGCGTGCTGCCTCCGTCATTGGGGCCAGCGCCTGACGGCGCTATCTACTGACCAATAGCGTGCGCTGGTATGTGTTTTTTGAAAGCGGAGGCGGAGGAGGGAGGGGAGGGAGGGGAGCGTGAACTAGTCAATATATTGCATGTGAGAACCCAGCGCCGACCACTTAAAGCCCGCACCTCGTCCGTCAGCAGGACGCACGCGCGCGGTCCCTTCGGATGGAGAAATCACATGAAACGCCAGACACCAGCGTCAGCATACAACGCGAGTTCATACAGTCGCCACCGAGAGGAGAACGGTCCAAGTGCTCCTCCGTACGTACGCCATGCTCGCGACCCGGAGAGAGAGCGATGCCATCTCCTGCGCATCCTCAGCCGCCAGCAGATACGCGAGCTTGGCCTCGGTCTCCTTGCAGTCCAGTTGAGTGAACATGTGCGCGCACTGCCGCCCGATCTGCGTCATGCGCTCCTTCCGAGCCGCCTCGGCTTCCTGCCGTCCCATTCCCAGGCCATCAACGGTATGATAACCAGGACGAGCGAACTGCACGCACTACTCACCTCTTTGAAGAACTGGAGTCGACGCTGCAGCTCGTCGAGCTTGCGGTCCGTCTCGTTCACGTCCCGCTCGTGGCTGGCACTCACCACCACCGACCCATCCGATCCAGTGACAAGCGGGTCGGTCCACGAGGTGCAAGAGTGGCTGGCGGTCGACTGGAGCAGCAGCTTCCGCTGTGCGTCGCTCTTGAAGAGGTCGACGCGTCGCTCCCGCTTGTTCGAAGGCGCAACGGAGGTGCTAACACTCGCCGCGGGCGATCTTTCCGCTAGAACTCGCTCTCGTTCGCTCGCAAAGTCAGCGTCGAGCTGCTCCAAGTACTCGTCCAAGTCGGCCTGGAGCTTCCTGGTATGGTTCGTGAAGGCCTCTTGGATGTTGAATCGCTCTTGCGCGACCCAGTTCTGCTGCAAGTGTGACTGCAGCCACTCGTCCATCTCCTGCTCGGCGTCGGCACTGTCACCCGCACTCGCCTTTGCTCCATTGACACACGAGCCCATCGTCTTGTCGAGCTTTGCGTCCGTGACGGCTCCGCAAGCTGGATCTGCTGCTTGTTGATAGCTTGTAAACGGACGAGCGATCTGCAACTTGAGGCAGAGTGCTCGATAGTTGCGCTCAATCTGGTCAAGGAGAGCGCGCCTTGCGTCGACGCTTTGCAGGTGCAGCTTCTTCCACTCGGCGCAGTACTGCGCGTTTTCGAGCTCGTAGTGCTGCCGGATCTCGGCCTCCAACTGCAAGTTACACACCCGAGGCGTCAGTAACAGCGCGCTCATTAAGCCAGGAGATGGTCGTCGATCAAACCTTCCGCTCCAGGTACTCGACGGTTCTCTTCGACTGCTTGGCATGCTTGCTTTGACGTGGCTGTCGATGGTTGTTGCGGATGAGCTGAACGAGCACGGGCGAGGGCTGGAAAGGGAGCTGCTCTCGATGGAAGGCACCACCGTCATCAACAAGCCTCGGATTGGTCGGAAGGAGATAGCACTAACCACCCACATGCTCAACACGGTCTTACCGGGTTCGATTCGATGTGGAGCTCAAGCAGACTCCGTTGATGGACCAATGCTGACTGGGTCTCGGCGATCAGTCCCACCGCCCGCTGCTCCCATGCCTTAACCGCCTCAAGCCTTTGCGAGTCCCGTGTCATTCGTTGGCCTTTCGATGCCGGTACAACGTTTGAAATGCACGGTAGTGTGTCATCTCTGCGACGGATGCACTGCCTGCGGAGATGAACCAAGCCAAGGCGGAGGTATCGCTCATCGCATGATCTATTCCTGGCTGCTTGGCCACAAATACAAGCGGTGACTCCGATATCCAACACCAGGTTCCTTCCACCCACCAGATCAATAAAAGACAGCTTTGGTGAGAATGCAGAAACCTGTCACGACGGTGGATGCGGCGCGGCCTAGTGGAACACGTCCGACGCTTCCAGGAGCGGCTCGTAGTCCTCAACCGAGAGCATCGCCAGCAGCTTCGTGTCGAGCGTTAAATACACGGGAATCAGCTCGGCCGCGAAGAACACCGCGACCAACAGCATCGACTGGACCTGAGCGTCATGCCATACACATAGATAGAGTTTAGATGGGCATGCATTGACCAGTCCACTCGAAAGGACGTACCGACGCGCTCCCTCGGTCCACATTGTACCATCCCTGCCCACATATTAGACAGACGCACATGTCAGTGCTGCACCTCGTCAGCTCTTCCAGCATCACCATACCTTCGTAAAGGTCAACAGCGTGATGACGCTGTACGAGATCCGGCCGAAGCTCCAGGCCATCACGACACGGCCGACGCGCTTAAGCCTCAGTCGCGTGGACGACGACTTGAACGGGAAGCCCGCGAGCGTGAGCGTCAGGTAGACCCACGTGGAAAAGATGATGAGCGGCAGGAACAGGTCGGCCGCCGCGACCAAGTAGAAGATCAGCGACGGAATCTGCCTCATCACGTCAACTACGTCAAGCTACTCGGCCGTTCACGCAGATAGAACCCCCGACGATCGGACGCACCAAGGTCAGCCGGTCCTGCGTGTCGTCCGTGAAGATGCCGTGCTTGTCCAACAGGAACAGGCTCGCGTAGAGCACGACCTGCGTCAGGTACAGCCCACCGTTGAACACGAGGTAGAAGATCATCCAGCGGCGCCGGAAGCTCGCCGCCGAGAACCAGTGCCGCCGCGACTGTCAGCATCCCATAGGCGACACAGGTTAGCGTTGATAGTCACTGACAGACACAACAAAGCGTCGGACAGAGCACCCACCGACTGGAAGGCCTCGGCCCAGACGAGCACGAGCAGCAGGTAGGACGACACGAAGAGGAAGTCGGGCAGGTTAAATAGCACGGCGACGACCTTGTTGTAGAAGTCGAGCTCCTGTCGCTCGTGGCGGCCGGCGGCGTCGCTGCCGCTCGCGTCGTCGCCTTCGACGTCCCGCGGGGGCAGCAGCACACCCCCGCCGCCGCCCTTGTTCAAAGGGTGGAGCAGCCCGCCCCCGCCGCTCGAGGGGAGGTCGGCCGCGCTCTGCGAGTCGAAAATGCAGAGCGTGGAGAAGGTGGTGGCGCGGAACAGGCAGCCGAGCGCCACGCTCAGGATCAGCAGCTGCACCGTGCTCCAGCCCGCGCGCTGGTGCCGCCGCAGCGCGCGCCGCAGCTCCGCGTACTTGTTGGCCGTCAGCACCGTCGCCAGCACGTAGCAGAGCGCCAAGAAGTAGCTCGACATGGCCAGGTTGGCCAGGAAGAGCGGCATCGTGACCGGCGGACCGAGCGAGATCAATGAGGGCGCCGCTGTCCGAGGTCGGTTGTGGCTCCTCGCCCCTGATGATCCTGATACTCGTTCAGCTTGGTATCGACGAGCCGAGCCGAGCCGAGCTTGAGAAGTCACTTCAACAAAGTATGAGCGTTATTTAAGGAAGCAATCGTCTTGTTTACGGACAGCAAAATGTCAACTTCAACGAGAGCAGGACAATGACCGTCGACGGACTCGACTTCCTCTTCACAAGCGTAAATCATCCATCGAAAAAGATTACCTTCGCTGCTCTTGACCGGCTCGCGGTACACTTGCGAGTGCCTAGGGCGCTTCGAGGTGGGCGGCTCGGATCATGCTCATCGGGTCAGCCGGCTCGGTATCGGGAGTCGCCAGCTTGAACTTGACGATCGCGTCGATCTGGGCCTTCACCTCGGGAGTGAGCTTCGAAGCGACCCCCAACGCCTGCACGGTCTCGTTCAGCTGCGTCGTGTTGCGGACGCCGAGTAGAACGGACGACACGTGCTCGTTGGACATGCACCAGGCGATCGCAAGCTGTGCGAGGCTGCAGTCCAACTGCTTGGCGACCGTCTCCAGCTCGCGAGCGATCGCGGCGTCCCGCTTCAAAGTCGCCAGGAAAGCCTTGTATGCCGGCTCGGCAAAGCGCGAGCCGTCCGGGATGACGCCGTCGCGGTACTTGCCGGTCAGGACGCCCATGGCCAGCGGCGACCACACGGTCAGTCCGAGCTTGTGGCGCTTGTACAGGTCCGCGAACTCGTACTCGACCTTGGTGTGCGTCAACATGTTGTACTGCGGCTGCTCGACGATGGGGCGGATCAGGTGGAGGCGGTCCGCGATGGCGCACGCCTCCTCGATCTGAGCGGCCGGCCACTCGCTGGTGCCCCAGTAGAACGCCCAGCCCTGGTCGATCACGAAGTTCATGGCGCGCACGACCTCTTCCACGGGCGTGAACGGCTCGTAGCGGTGGCAGAAGACCACGTCGACGTAGTCGAGCTGAAGTCGCTTGAGCGACGCGCGCGTGCCTTCCATGAGGTGCTTGCGGCCGAGTCCGTGGCCGTTGGGCCCAGCGTTGAACAGGTCGGCGCCGAGGAAGATCTTGGTCGAGATGACGAGGTCCTCGCGGCTCCAGACGCCATCGGCAACGCCCTTCTCGATGGCGCCGCCCAGCAATTCCTCGGCCTGGCCGTTGCCATACGCCTCGGCGGTGTCGAAGGAGTTAATGCCGTGCTGGAAGGCCGTGCGCATGACGTCGTACCAGGCGTCGATCGTGAAGCTGGCGTCAAAGTGCATCCAGCTCCCGAGCGCGAGCTTGGAGACCAGCAGGCCAGAGTCGCCCAGGAAGTGGTAGGTCATGCGCGTCTTGTTGCTGTCTGTCGGGGTGGAGGAAGGTGACGACATGGCGGGTAAGAAACTCGGTGGGGGTTGGTTGCTTGGCGGTAGGCTTGTTGCGGAGGTGGCAAGTTTGGGAATGAGCACTTTGGAGCTCGAAGCGTTGGGGGAGCAGCATTGACGAGCTTTGCTCATAACGATCTCGTCGAGCGTTGAAGTTGACTGTGTCAGTACAGTACAGTAAAACCCGTCAATATCGGATGGGTAACATTCTATGAATCATGAAAGTTGATGCTGTTGTAAATATTTTTACAGCTTAAGATAACCGTATCATTTGATAAACTTTCATCATACAAAAAAATGAACCGTCCGGTAATGACGGGTTTCTCTGTATGTGAATGATTACACGAGTGCGAGGATCATTGCCTGAATCATCTTGCTGACTACGCAGGCATTGGGTGCTGATTAGTTGAGTCACTCGCTTGAATTAGTGACCACCTGCAGGTGCACTTGACCTGATTAGTCGAGTCACGCGCCCGCTTTAATTATCATCACCATGTGCGCTTGACCTGGTTGAAGCTCGCATCCACCGTGTGTGTGTATTGTTGGTCCACGACTTCTCGTCTTCCATTCCCACGGGATCTTTTCCTAGCGATGTCCCAGCACCTGCACCAGCACCCTAACATGACGGCTAGTTCCGCATCATATTCCGAGAAAGTCTCTTCCTCCGCCTTCCCAGTCCTAAGAATTCCCATGCCGTTCAGTCCGATGCGATGCATTGCTCACTCGCCAACTTGCCAGCTCACAGACAACGCAGCAGCCCAAGCCCACCCTCTTCGCATCTTTTTACCAAGATGACTGTGCGCCGGTTCCTGATCGCTGCTCTCCTCGGTGTCGCGTGCTCGACGTTCACCAGCGCGGCGGACCCGGTCCTCAGCGTCAGCGTTGGCTCGCAGCCGCAGCTGAACGGCGTCTCGGGGATCGTCAACAAGAACATGGTGCTCAAGAACAACAACGTTGCCATTACGTCTAGCAGCATTGCCGCTGTCCAGGACGACACGCTCACGCTCCAGGAAGCGGACGGCAACCTCCCGCCTGGCGTCTACCTGACGGGTGAGCAGGAGCCCGTCCAGGAGACCTCGGAGACCGACAAGGAAGACCTCGAGGTCAACGATGGAGAAGTCGCGGAGCGCAGACCCTCGCGTCGTCGCAGCCTCCGCCAGCTCTTCTGCTTCGGCCAGTGGCCAAACATGATCTGCGGCTGGCGCTACCCGATCGAGTTCTGGCTCCGCCGCGGCCAGTTCCTCTACGGTGGCTCGTGCCGGTTCAACCGAGCGTTTGGCTGGTACTTCTACTGCTAAGCAGGGACGAGATGCCGGTCGCCTTTTGTGGTGAGAGTGTCGTATGCAGTGGGTCGTTCGAGGTAACGAATGTGACGTGTTGGGCAGCCTGCTTGCCTGCTTCCGGTTAGTCGCCTTCCTCCGCCTCAGCCGCATCCTCTTCCTCTCCACCTTGAGCAACAGGCTTCCCTCGCTTCGCCGACGCCTCGTCCTCTTCGATGAACCGAATATCGAAGCAGTTGCGCTCGGTTGGCGCCTTGTACTCCATCCCGAGCGCGATGAACACGTCCACCTCCGACTCGCACACGACGCGCTCCCCCTGATCGACCTTCAAGCAGCCCTTCATGCGCACGACGCGCTTGAGCGCGCAGTCCGACAGCGTTCAGCCTTTCTTGCGCGCGTACAGTCGCATGCTGCGATTAAAGTGGTCGCTTCCAGTGAAGTACAGCATCGCAAAGCTGAAGCTGCGGCGAGGGTACACCTTGATGTCGAGGCGGCGGTGGAGGTGCGCCGGCGACAAGCGGCATACGCCCATGTAGGTATCGCAGCGGCCTCCGCCGCAGTGCTGCGCGCAGTTATGCGTCAGATCGTCTGCTTGCAACAGCAAGACAATTCGTGTGAGCGTACGGGTTCAGGACGAGTGCAAGCGATGATTCCACTAACCTGTGAAGAATCCGGACGCGTGGAGACGCTTGAGCAGTTCTGCCGTGATACGCAGTTCGCACGCCGTCCGTCAGTCCGACGTACCAACATACGCACAGGCAATGTAGTCGATGCGGTCGTACCGGGCAAGATGAAGCACTCGTCCTCGTCCGGGTCGGTGATGAGCACGTCGCAGTCGCCCGACGAGAGCTTGCCTCGGCGGTACGACCCGCAGACGAACGCTGTTGCATTTGGCAGGATTCGGTGAACCTCGTCCACCACCGTCTTCTCGATCTGCTGCACCTCCGCTCTGTGTCAACGTTGTCAGGATCAATTGTCAGGAGCGATCAAAGCTATTGACGACGGAAGGGAGCAATACAAACCTCGGGATCTTTGTCAGGAAATCGTCGTAGTGCTTCAACCCAATTAGCTGCTGGGGTGAGAGCACAGACTCGCTGCTCTGTCGAAGCGCATCCAACGACTTGAAGCCCATGCTGTTCACCGTGTCGACACAATCAGTAAAGCATCTGCGCTCAAACGCAATCCAGACCGTGTGAAAGCACTTACTTGTAGAGTTTTGCTGCGGTTGCCGGCCCGACGCCCCACATTCGCGCCATCTCGACCAGCGCACGAAGTCGCGGGTTGTTCTTCTTGGCCTCGAGCAGCTGAACGACCTTGTCGCGGAGGCGCCCTTTTGCCCACCAGAGCTCCTTTAAGTCGCTGACGCTGCACATGCGCGTGCGCATGGCCTTGAGGCTTGACACAACTTTTTGAGGGTCGGAAGCAGGAACACGAGTTCGCATGAACATCAGAGCGCTTGAATAGAGAGTGCGCGACAACTAGCCACCGCGCGCTCACCTTGTACATGTACTCGCGCCAAACGTCACGCTCCACGTGGAGAAACTCCATGAGTTCGTCCAGGGGGTCCGTCAAATGAGCGTTCAAGTTGGCCTGCATCACTGGTCGTCATACACACGTCGAGATTAGCACACACAGGTCATCTCCTGCTGCAGTTCGCGAGCAGAAACTGCACACGTACGCAACGACTGCTGGTACACGAACGACTTGGGCTTGACCTACTTGTGCTCCTCACTGCCGGTCTGCCGTCCTCGCTCCGCGAGCGCCACGAAGCCCGGATTGTTCTTGTAAAACGCGACAGTGCGTTCTTGCACCAGTCGGTCCTTCTCCTTCTGCAGCTTGGCCTCTTCCTCGCGGATGCGCTCAGCGTCGATGCGAACGAGCGGCGCGCGTTGGATCTCCCCCGAACCAGCATGATGTGGGCTGGAGCCATCAACGTCGTCGCTCTCTGCTGCGTCGTCGGCGTCGATGTCGACACCATCACCGCCTCCGTCCGCACCGCGTGCGTTCGCATCGGCTTGGGCGGCCTGTTGCTTCGCCCACTCCAGCTTCGCCTCTGCAGGCGGCAACCGATGCTCGCGCAGCATGTACACCAGCCACTCGGCGTGTACACCTTGACGCCGGCGGGCGGGAACGACGCCTCTCCGTAGTGGTCGCGAACCTTTTGCGGCTCCAGCTGCGCGCTGGCGATGGCAACGTCCACGTTGGCCCAGTCCACAGAGGGCTTCATCCCGCGTCTGCTCTTTGGCGCGGAAGCCGCGACGACAGACCCGCCGAGCTTCACCACCATGTCCTGCCAGATCTCCAGGCGGTGGTGACTCACGTCCAGACCAACAGACACCAGCAGCACTCGCTGGCCGTGCAGAAGCTGTTGCGCTATCGGCGCCTGCTTCTTCCGCTTCGCATGCTCACTCTGGCCCGGCGTCTTCCGCTTGCCCGTCATCACCTTCACTGTTACTATCTCCGAGTTGCTAGCGTCTGCTGCTGTTGGCGGATCGCGCCGTTGGGAGACGCGATCGCCATGTCCCACGTTGTTGTCGTCGTCGCTCCTGTTGCCGTTGCTGGGGCTGTCGCGCGCCGCCGCAGTCTCGCGAATGGAGGAAGAGGACGCACCATCCGGCCGGCAGCGTACTAGTAGCGAGGAACTAGAGGACGAAGCGGACGAGGCGAGCAGCGCGTCCAGCCGCTGGAAGAAGCGGCGCTTGGCCTGCACGCTCAGCAACTCGGCGTCCATCTCTCACGTGTCCATTCTGCCGCTGCCCAACATGCCAAGTATTAGTGACCGGTATTCTATCGTAAAAAGCGCTCCAAAGTGATGGTTCACTATCAGTTTAGAGAGACCGTATAGTTATTCCTGCCCGTTTGTGTCACGACGAGATCAAATCGAAACGGAGAGCGAGATGACGGGGATGATGGAGGAGGGCGCCGCGTCGGCTGCTACTGCTGCTACTACTGCACCGTCGCCGCCGGGAAGCGCGGCGCTAGTGCCGTTTTCCTTCCGCAACGCGTTCCACGACGCGCTGCGCGACGCCTCGCGGTGGTTCCCCATCGCGGGCGCGCGCATCCGCATCGACCAGGCGTGGAAGAGCGACGGTCGCGGCGGGACTGCGATTGGCTTTGGCGCGTCCGTGTACGACGCCGCCATTGCGCTGTCGCTTTACCTGGAGTCGCACCGCGATGTGGTTTACAAAAAGCGCGTCGTCGAGCTTGGGGCGGGGCCTGGACTTGTTGGGGTCGTCGCTGCGCACCTCGACGCCGAGCGTGTGATCATCACCGACGGAGATGAAGCGTCCGTGGCGCTCTCCAAGCACAACATCGGGCTCAACGCATCGACCCTGACGTCGCCGTGCGAAGCGGACGCGTATCTGTGGGGAGACATGGAGCACAGCCTCGCTTGCGCACCAACGGCGCCGTTCGACGTGATCATTGGCGCGGATATCGTCGCGTGCCCGTACGCCGCGGCCTTCGAGCCGCTTGTGGCGTCGCTCAAGGCGCTCAGCGGCCCGGACACAGTCATTCTCCTCGCGTACAAGCGCCGCAACGACTCGGAGAACAGTTTCTTCGACGTGTTTGAGCGGAACTTTGACGTCTTCCGCGTTGACGACAGCGAGCTCCACGCCGACTTCCAGGACAGCGACATTGTGATCTTCACCGCTCGACGCAAGTGCTGAAGTGCAGGAGTCCATTTGATTGCCATAGTAATTGGTGTAAATAAAGCAATAGGGGCGACGCGTACGGCATCCGCGGGCGATGAGTCACGGCACGGCACTTGTTACAGCGTCGTGGTGGTGTCAACGACGCTCGACTGGGCGCTCAAGCAGTCGACGAGCACGCGGTTAAACCCAGCCGGGTTGTCGAGGAACACTTGATGTCCAGAATGCGGCACGCGGTACAGCTCGACATGTTTACCCTCGCGCTCGAACCGCTCGACGACCTTGAGGCCGTGGCGATAGTCCATCCAGTCGCTCTCGCCGCCGTAGATGAACGTCAGAGGCATCTTGATGGCTTCGGGGGCGAGCATGTCGACTAGAGGGCGCACAGCATGCGCGCCGGGCGCCAAGTGCGTCGTCATCGCGCGCTCGCCGCTGGCCTTGAGCGCCCAGTTGTGGTACAAGTACTCGCTCAAGTCGTTCATGTCGAGGCTGCCGTCGCGCATCGCGCTGGTCGCGGGCATGAACGAGATCCGCTTCTGCAGCACGTTACTTACGAGCTGTGGGCCGTACGGGCCGACGACGCGGGCGATCGACATGGGCGTCACGCCGCTCTCCCACATGGAGAAGATGGCGCGCCGCGCCCACGAACGATTGCGAGCGAGCGCTTCCTCCGAGTCGGGCTTCGGCGGAGGAGGAGGACGCGGTACTCCCGCTGGAGAGACGAGAACGAGATGCTGAAAGGAACAAGGCGAGCAACAGGCTGGCTGTCAGTTAGTCAAGCACTCGAATGCACATGGACAACGTGTTCGATACGTACGTCGACGTTCTCGGGGTGGTCGATAGCGTACGAGGACGCAAAGATCGCCTGGTTTTCGGACAGCGCATGGGAAACGAGTTATTCAACTTGCTTTGTCAAAATACCAGGCTCTGGCGACGACATATCCAACGGATGGGCTGGTCTTACCCCCATGGAGTGCGCACACAGGTGAAACTGGTCGAGCTGCATCTCCTGCCGCCACTTCTCGAACGACGCGAGCACGAACTCGTTGGCGGAATCAAACTGCGCGAGGAGACACGGTCAGTATCTGCAACAGGACTGCAATACGAACAGCGAAAGCAGTCGTAACCCACGTCCTTGTGATCGAAGTCGGGGCGATCCGAGCGGCCGACGCCGATCCATTCGACCGCATACTGTGCCAAAGGAACGTGTTAGAGGCATCGAAACGGGACCGCGTCGATGCCAGAAAGCGGCGGCATGTGCTTACCACATTGAAGTGCTTGGACAGCTCCGCTAGGTTCTTGGCCCAGACGGCGTTGCCGCCGGCGAAGCCGTGGATCATGACGAGGTTGGGCGCCGGCTGGCCGCTGCCACGTTGGGCGTCGGCCGAGCAGGGCACGACCACGGTGCCGAGCTGCGCGACCTTGGTCATCTCGAACGGGGTCGGGATCGCGCGCTCCAGGATGCGGCGCTCGGCCTGCTCCAGCTTGGCGTAGCTCGCGGGCACCCACTCCCACAGCTGCCCTCTGGTCGCCGCGCCTACCGCAACAAGAACCGCTGAGTCGCCACGAACCCCACGCGACACGGAGACATGCACATCAATCCCCTCGCCGACTCTTCCACACACACGCACAGGGCACACAGGAAACACAGCACGCGCGCTCGAGCGTACCGGTGGTCGCGGCGATCGAGCGCAGCAGCTTCAGCATGGTGGTCGTTCTCTGGCTTGGGCGTGAGACTTTGGCGGCGAGTTGCCTTCTGCGGCGTTCGGGTCATGTCCAGACTCTTGGGACGTGCGTGTAACCTGACTGGCAAAAAAAAACGTTCACTCCCGGGTTAGATTATCATTCTAGTATGTGCCTGCGTAATCATGACGCGAGTGGCCGGTTTACGTTCCTGGCCCGTCAACTGCTGGCAAAAGGTTACGCGTCTTTTGACGGTACGTCTTAAATTCAGGTGGTCCACACTAGATGCCACGTTTTTGGAGAGCTTCTCGCAGTCCAAAGAGCATTTGACATATCGTCGACCTTCGACCCCAGGCGCTGGTACGGTCTATAAGAAAGCATGAAGAAGGGCAGTGACGCGGTCGCGGAGAGCGCGGCGAGGCGCCTCCCGTCCCCGTTGAGGGTTGGGGCCGTGCTGCTGGTCATCGCGCTGCTCACGCCGGTCTGGATCGCGTACGGGCTGCTCGGGAAGCTGTTGTCGGCTTCCTCGACCTCGCTATCGACTGGCGGCGTCGCGCTGCTGGTCGCGCTTGCCGTGGCGGCTGTGGTCCAAGTCTATGTGCGTTCGGAGCAGTTGCCGCTCGCGGAGGGCGCCGCGCCGACGCTGGACGTGCTGTTCGTGTCGCTTGCCATGCTCGTGGCGCTGCTGCTCGCGCAGTGGAAGCTGCACCGCCTCGTTATGTTCTGCGTGGACCTGCCGCCCAACAGCCCCAACGGCGTGTCGCGGCTGACTGACGTGCTCGCGCCGGCATTCTTCGTCTTCATGATGTGGGACTTTGTGGCGCGCCTGCCTCATTGGCAGCTCGTCGACGACGCCGTGCGGTGTACGTGGGCATTCGCAGCACATCTTCGCTCCAATATCTGCGTAGGCTGGCGGGATGACGGTGTTCTCTGTTGGTGTAGATGGATTCGTGATCGTGTACCTGTTAGTTCCGGCAGTCGTGGCGATCTCGCACGCCAAGCTCTGGATCCCAGCGCGCTTGTCGGCGCTCGAGCAGCTGGAGCGCGAGCTCATCGGCCGCAACGTTGCGTGTCCGTTCCACTTAATGAAGGTCGCGGGCCTTGGAACAGTTCACGTTTCGTGTACGGCCAAAGACTCCACACGGGCCAAAACCTTGGTGCTGGTTCACGGCTTCGCAGCTGGCAATGCGCTTTGGGCCTGCGTACGTGATGTCGAACTACTGGAGAAAGTGAGGGTGTCGTCATGCCTTGGTCGCTAAGGTGTCGTGGTTGTCTGGTGTAGAACTTCGAGCATCTTGCCAAGCACTTTGACGTGGTAAGTGGAGTGGGTGCGCCGACTGATTCACTGGTGATCTCTGTACTAACCGAGTAGTTGTTGCGCGTTTCCTCAGTATGCAATCGAATGGATGGGCACTGGGCGATCGCTTCGACCCGAGTTCCCATCATACGACGTACGTTAGAAATCGCTTCTGGATGAATTCGTTCGTATCTTAACACGGCTCTGCTTCCTCCTTGTGACAGCGCGACGAGGTCGATGAGACTATGGTCGATGCGATTGAGGAGTGGCGCAAAGAGCTGAAGGTGAGGCGGCTGATGGTCGATGTTGATGAAGGAATACATATTCATGGGCGGTGCTTTTCTTTGCAGATCGACAAGTTCTACCTCGCAGGGCACTCCATGGGCGTAAGTCGTTCCCTCCGCTCTCTGTTTGCATCTCTTCCGCGAGGTTACCAAGGGCGATTAGCGCAAACCTTGTTTCTTTTGATCTCCGATCCTCTACCAGGCCATGTTCTGCAGCTCGTACGCCGTCAAGTACCCCGATCGCGTCGAGCACTTGGTTCTTGTCTCGCCTGCTGGAGTGGGCCACCCGCCGCCGCCGGGGCGTCTGTCAATTGGCATCCGGATCTTCCGCTTCATCTGGAACTTTCGCCTGACGCCAATGGTTGGTCCGGCACAAACGTCTGACCAAGTTGATGCTTATCGAGCTCACCACTGCTCTTGCTCTCCATGATCATGATGCATTGGTGCTTCGTCCAGAGTGTCGCGCGATACACCGGCCCGCTCGGTCCTGCGTTCGTCCGTCTGCTTGCGTCACTGCGCAGTAGTGTCATGCCACCCACAAGCGTCATCCGCCAAGGACGCATCCCGGTCAAGAGCGTCGGCGACTACTGGTACCACAACTGGGCGCTGCCGAAGTCGGGCGAGGTCGCCATGCACTCGCATCTTCTCCCGGTACGTTGATCGCTGGGGATCATTGATGCTCAACCGGCCGTCGAGCTAACGCTTGCTTCACTGCAGGGAGTTTTCGCGCGAAAGCCACTGTGTGAGATCCTGAGCCCAACTTCCATCACCGTTCCCATCACGTTCATGTACGTTCAACGCACCCTCGCATCTTACCATGACTTGTGGTAGTCTAACGGCGCAAAACGTTCAGGTACGGCGGCGGGCCCGACTGGATGGATCGTAAGCACGGCGACGACCTGGCAGCAAAGTTCAAGGGTCACCAGCGCGTCGAAGTGCTCGCTGTGCCCTTGGCTGGCCACCAAGTTTTCATGGACAACGCTCTGGCGTTCAATCGCATGTTGGTGAAAGCGCTCATCGAAGTGAAAGACGCCACTGACACCGATATCTTCGACGAGGAGGAAGACAAAATCGTCGATGATTTTGTCATCACGTAGACTGCCCTCGGCTGGGTCGGGAGGTGTTGCAGCATCACGCTTGTCGAGGCCACATGCGTGAACAAGCAGCGAGTCTCGAGAATGAAGAAGTAAAACTGGGTCAAATCATCGGAGGTCTATTCTTGGGGGGTTGCATTCGTGGTCATTCGTTCCCCTCTGTACTGCGCAGGGCCTCACAGACGCTTGATGATGGAGCCGTGCGCAGCGACAAGTGGCTTCAAGTCGCTGCGCAGTCACGTGCAGGCTTCCAAGGACAGCGCGCACGAGCCGACGCGGCACCGACTCAACGGCTGTGTGGACCCAGAGGATAGCACGGAGCCTGAGGAGGTGTGCTGCAAAGTGTGAGCGTGTGAGGATGTGCCTATCTCACTAACTCGGATATCCCGCTGTACTTTGATGACGTTGGCGATACAGGGACACGATAAGGAACGTGCTCGCAGTCGAGCAATAGCAGGTGAGCTGGTGGTTCTGTCGGAGATCATCTGGCTAGACTAGTTTGACTCTGATGTGTGGGTGTGAACACGACAGAGGCGACGCTGCGCGACTCGAGGCAGCAGCTCTGGGAGGAAGAGCAACAGCTCAACGCACTACGGGTTTGGCTCTGCTTTCCCTTACAAAAGCTACATCGCCGTCACATGCAATCCGCTCATTTGCTGCTCCGCGACGTCTCCGTCGGTGCTCTAGGCCGCCCTGGCCAAGGATCAGAAGGCCATAAAGGTAAGTTCATCTCGTTCATCGACGAGGAGGCTCGATTTACACGCTTCATTGTGCGTCAACGCTATGCAGGAGCGCGAGCGCGCGGTGAAAGCCGGGGAGGCGGCACTGCAGGCTGCGTTGGAGCAGGTTGCGGGCAAGGAGCAGCAGCTGGACGATCGCATCACAGAGATCGCACGGCTGGAATCACGATTGCACGAGGCGCTTCAGCAGTACACGGTGGTGTCATCACCTCCTGTGCCTTCCCATGAAGCAAACAACTGGGACGAGCGTGAAGCGCTTCTCAATTTCCAGGAACAGGTATGGAAGCAACAATACCGCGGCTGCTGTCATCAAGGGGCTCGAATACTTAGCAGGAGCCGGATTTGCTGTGGATATTACAGGAGCTGGCGATGGCGCGTGAGCGAGTCGAGGACCGTGAGAAGCACGTATGGATCCCTTACAATCTTCTCGATCATTGCCGCTTGGCGCAGCTGTAACACAACTTCACTGCTGCTGTCCCCATTTCACGCCCAGTTGAAAACCAAAGAGCGCATTTTCCGCGACAAGGAAGCTGAGCTGTTGGATTTGCAAAACACCATCGAGCGCAAGCGTCAAGAGCGCAGTACACTCGACGACGCCTCGATCGCGGCAGCTCTCGCAGCTCGAGTTCGTGCGACTGACCAGGCAGAGGTACGAAGCGCTGCATGACATGGGTTGGCAGCTGCAACGCGAGTAGCAACTGGTACGAATTCGCATGATGTTCACGCTTGCAATAGCTACGACTCCAAGCGGAGCAGCAAGCCTGGACGGAGGAGAAGAGTCGACAGTTTGAAGACTTGGGCAAGCAGAGGCGACAGGTAAGGCAACGCTCGGCCTCTATTAATGCTGTTCCCGACTCACAGTCACCGCCTATTTGTCATCTATGAAGCTGGAGCAATGGAAAAGTCGGCTCTTCGAGCGAGACGCGTGCATTGTGACCAAAGAGA
>JAADXW010000355.1:0-24456 GCA_023337975.1 Phytopythium ostracodes
AACGACTACAACACCAACACGATCAACGCCAAGTCGACGGCTGGCTACAACATGGTCAAGTGGCTGCAGAGCCAGGGCATCGAGATCAACGGTGTGGGCTTCCAGTCGCATCTCAGTGTCGGCCAGTCGGCCTCAACCGCCGACCAGGTGAAGAACTTCCAGCGCTTTGCGGACCTTGGACTCGAGGTGGCCATCACAGAGCTCGACGTGTCGACCCCGTCGACGACCCCGACCACGGAGGAGCAGAACCAGCAAGTGACGCTGTACCAGAACACCATCGCGGCGTGCAAGCAGGTGACCAGTTGTGTCGGCGTGACGATCTGGGACTTTGACGACACGTACACGTGGATCAGAAACTCGGCCCCGCTCCCATGGTATCAGCCGGACGGCGAGAATACCGAGCTGGTGCGCAAGGCGGCCTACGACGGCATCGTGGAAGGGTGGGGCAGCACGACCGGCAGCACGGCCAACAGCACGACCACCAGTACGACCGGCAGCGTGAGCAGCAGTACGACGGCCAGTACGACTGGTAGCACGACCAGCAGCACTACTGCTAGCACGACCGGCAGCAGCACGAGCGGCAGCACGACGGTCAGCTCGAC
This sequence comes from Phytopythium ostracodes, assembly GCA_023337975.1. Classification (NCBI taxonomy): domain Eukaryota; phylum Oomycota; class Peronosporomycetes; order Pythiales; family Pythiaceae; genus Phytopythium; species Phytopythium ostracodes. The sequence goes on from JAADXW010000355.1 coordinate 603, forward strand.
CGACAGCACGACTGTCAGCACGATCGACAGCAGCACGACCTCCAGCGCAAGTGGCAGCTCGAACAGCAGCACGAGCGCCAACACGGGCGGCAAGCGTTGTACTCGTAAGCGTTAAGAAGACGCCCCTACTGCTGTCGGCCTCGTAGGGAAGTAGATGTGTAGCGCTCGCTTGATCGCTCGTGGCGTCCGCCTTCGGTATGTGAATCGATGTATTACGTCTGCTAGAGCGCTCGGCGCCGCATCCGGCGTCGATGAATCTGGTAACGCAGCAAGCAGAGCCAGGAGAGGACACGTCAGGTGCGTCACCCCCCTCCTCCTCCTCCTCCGACTGCTAAAAAGAGGAAAAAAACGCGCGAAAACCACCAGGTTGGCGCCAAAACCCCTTGCCGCCCGCCCCCACGTCTCCTCCCGCCAATCAGATCGCTACCCGCCAAAAACACATCATTGCAGGTTACAATCATCCCGTAAACATCTATCTTGGTCTCAGTATACTCCCCTTCAAACTCCTCTATCCGCGCGTCGCTTCCTCTTATTCGCGTCCTCCAGAACGACGTGCGGCTACCAATTTCTTCCCAATTGGCGCGCGCCACCAGCTCCCCACTCTCGCTTTTCCCGCGCCAGCATCACCTACTTTCCCCTCCTCCCAGTCCACCCCCAACAGTAGAAAGCCCCGCGGCTCTCCTCCTGCCTTCATCCAAGCGACCACCCACCACGAGTCCAGCGGAGATGTACGTGATCAAGCGCGACGGACGTCGCGAGGAGGTCAAGTTCGACAAGATCACGGCGCGCATCGCCAAGCTGTGCTACGGGCTCAACCCGCAGTATGTGGACGCAGTGCAGATCTCGCAGAAGGTGGTCGCGGGCGTGTACCCGGGCGTGACGACGTCCGAGCTGGACGAGCTGGCGGCCGAAACGGCGGCCTACTCGGCGACCAACCACCCGGACTTCTCCAAGCTGGCGGCGCGCATCTCCATCTCCAACCTGCACAAGAACACCAACAAGATCTTCTCGGATAATATCGAGCTCTTCTACCGCAACGTACATGAGAAGAACGGCCAGCCGGCGCCGCTCATCGCCGACGACGTGTACGAGATCGTCATGAAGAACAAGGACGCGCTCAACTCGGCCATCATCCACGACCGCGACTTCGACTACGACTACTTTGGCTTCAAGACTCTCGAGCGGTCCTACCTGCTGCGCGTCAAGGGCCAGGTGCGCGAACGCCCGCAGCAGATGCTCATGCGCGTGGCGCTCGGCATCCACAAGGAGGACATCGCCGGCGCGCTCGAGACGTACGAGCTGTTGAGCCAGAAGTTCTTCACGCACGCGACGCCCACGCTGTTCAACGCCGGCACGCCGCGCCCGCAGCTGTCATCCTGCTTCCTGCTGTCCATGAAGGAGGACTCGATCGAGGGCATCTACGACACGCTCAAGAACTGCGCGTGCATCTCCAAGTGGGCCGGCGGCATTGGCATCAGCATGCACAACATCCGCGCCACCAACTCGTACATCCGCGGCACCAACGGCTCGTCCAACGGGCTCGTCCCCATGCTGCGCGTGTTCAACGACACGGCACGCTACGTGGACCAGGGCGGCGGCAAGCGCAAGGGCTCGTTCGCCATCTACCTCGAGCCGTGGCACGCCGACATTTTCGAGTTCCTGGACCTGCGCAAGAACCACGGCAACGAGCTGCACCGCGCGCGCGACCTCTTCTACGCGCTGTGGATCCCCGACCTGTTCATGAAGCGCGTCGAGGTCAACGGCGACTGGTCGCTCTTCTGCCCCAACGAGGCACCCGGGCTCTTCGATTGCTACGGCGACGAGTTCGAGCGCAAGTTCGAGCAGTACGAGCGCGAGGGCCGCGCGCGCAAGACCATTAAGGCGCAGCACCTCTGGTTCGCCGTCCTGGACGCGCAGATCGAGACAGGCACGCCCTTCATGCTGTACAAGGACGCAGCCAACCGCAAGTCCAACCAGCAGAACCTCGGCACCATCCGTTCCAGCAACCTGTGCTGCGAGGTCATCGAGTACACGTCGCCCGACGAGGTGGCCGTGTGCAACCTCGCATCCATCGCGCTGCCAAAGTTCGTGGCGGCCAAGACGTTCGACTTTACGAAGCTGTACGAGATCACCAAGGTGGTCACGCGCAACCTGAACAAGGTCATCGACGTCAACTACTACCCGATCCCCGAGGCCAAGAAGTCCAACATGCGCCACCGCCCCGTGGGCATCGGCGTGCAGGGCCTGGCCGACGCCTACGTGCTCATGGACCTGCCGTTCGAGAGCGAGCAGGCTCGCGAGCTCAACAAGAACATCTTCGAGACCATCTACTTCGCCGCCATGGAGACCTCCATGGAGATCGCCAAGGAGCTCGGGCCGTACGAGTCGTACCCCGGCTCGCCCGTGAGCCAGGGCAAGTTCCAGTTTGACCTGTGGGGCGTCTCGCCCTCGTCGGGCCTCTGGGACTGGGCTGGGCTCAAGGCCAAAGTGGCGCAGTACGGCGTCCGCAACTCACTGCTGGTCGCGCCCATGCCCACGGCGTCCACGGCACAGATCCTCGGCAACAACGAGTCGATCGAGCCGTTCACGAGCAACATGTACAACCGCCGCGTACTCGCCGGCGAGTTCACGATCGTCAACAAGTACCTGATGGAGGAGCTGATCGAGCTCGGCCTGTGGACGCCCGAGGTGCGCAACCAGATCATGAACGACGGCGGGTCGGTGCAGAGCGTGCGCGGCCTGCCGTCGCTCATCAAGGCCAAGTACAAGACGGTGTGGGAGATCAAGCAGAAGTCGGTGCTGGACCAGGCGGCCGACCGCGGCGCCTTCATCTGCCAGTCGCAGTCGCTCAACGTGCACATCGCCGAGCCCACCAAGTCTAAGCTCACGTCCATGCACTTCTACGCATGGAAGAAGGGCCTCAAGACGGGTATGTACTACATGCGCGTGCGTCCCAAGGCCGACGCCATCCAGTTCACGGTCGACAAGGCCGCCATCCAGAAGGAGGAGCGCCTCGTGCAGCTCCAGAACGCCTCCGCACAGGCACAGGAAGACGAGGACGAGTGCCTCGTGTGCGGAGCCTAGAGAGGAGCAAGTCTTGAGTGGATGTAGGGTACTTCGACGCCTTTTTTTCGCTTCTCACTTCGCATTTAAGCGTTTTTTATAACAGCGATGTGGATGTTGTTGCTGTTAAAGTGCGCTGGTATACATAAGTTTGGTACGTTTGTGTATAGTATACATAAATGTTGGGGTGTACCGTGATACATGTTATACGTTAGAGCCCGGCAGATTCTACACGTTGCCCAAGCAACCGAACACGGCGAATGACGTAGGGCGGAGGATGCGCGCGCAGACTTGCATGCACCAGAGTTGGAGCCGCCGGTTCTGGCGTCAGCGACTGTTGGCGCCGACAGTGCGATTCAGAGTGGAGTACGGTAGGGCGCGCTCTATTACGGTAGATCCGACACCTGCAGTTCTCTCAATGCCCTCCACTGCGTTCGAGAAAGCGCAACCCGCCGCGTGTCTATAGAATTTTGGCTTGCAGGGTGCCAGTGAACCCGCCTGCCCTTCCAGTTCGTAGAGTCTCGGTCTGGTGTTGTGGTCGCTGATGCGTATAAAATTCGTCATAATGGCTGCCTCCCCAGCACCAAAACAGTCATAATTCAAGCAAAAAAAATGGCGCTTTTGAAGTCGCAGTTGCAGTTTTCGCGCCCACCAAATGCAAGCGCCAAAATTTTTACAAGCGCTATTTTACCATCACTCTTTGAAGGGAGGAGGGGCAACAATAACAACAACCTGACAAAAAACACGCTCCGCTTCTGCCATCCTACATGTACTTGTTTTTTGTATTGAAAGTGGACGGGCCGACCGTTGGCCCCACCGACACAAGTAACCCGCTCTCCGCCCTCCCTTTTCGACGCAACCGATGCGCGCAAATCGACGTCACCAATTTCGACGAATCTGCAGATTCCATCCGTAAAAAGCCCCATCTTATTCTGTTCCATACTAAATTAAAGATATATCGGTCGAATTATGCTAAATACTAAAAATAACGTCATAATTCAGAAGCGATTGTCAGAGGGATCCATACTCTTCTGTACCTGTAAATAGAATACAGTAGAGCGGCCCGCCCTCCCTCTCTCCACTTTTCCATTTTCGCAGGCGGAAACCACCGACGATCGCTCTAACAATCAACCCAACCCAACCGCCGCCCAGCCATGAAGCGCCAGCGCCCTGCCGCGCCCTACCGCGCGAACGCCCCTCGCGTGGGGTTGTATGTGTACGCCGTGGGCGTGTGCGCGTCTGCGTTCGCCCTCCAGTCGCTGCCGTCCGCGGCCGCGCCCTCCTTCCTGTCCGACCCGCTGGACGCGCTCTACCGGCGGTGGGGCGGCCGCGACTCGCCCTCCTCCGCCCTGCCGGACCTGAACGTGCACAACTTGTCCGTCCACCGCGTCCGCTACGTCAACAGCCCGAGCAAGGACCGTCAGGGCGAGCAACAACATGCAGAGGACGAGGAAGAAGACGGCGGCGAGTGCCCGCTCCCTACGTTGTCCGAGCCCTCCCCTTCAATATGGACGGCCGCCCTACCGGACGAAACCGCCGGCGTGGTCGTCACGTGGGACGATTTGCCAGTCGCGGCCGCCACGCGGGACGCGTCTTATTCGGCCGATGATGTAGACGAAAACAAGAAGAATAAGGAGACAACCACGTGGTTCGCGTCTTATTCGGGCGCCAAGCAGCAGCAGCAGGACAAACGACCTTCGAGCAACATTGAGGTCACGTACGAGCTCCAGGTCTGGGTCCACGGCTGGGGCTTGGACGCGCTCTGGCACCAGGCCAACCGCCGGCTGCGCACGCGCGATCCCTTCGCCGTGCTCACGGACCTGCCGCCCGAGCTCGAGCTGCGCTTCCGCGTGCGCGCGCGGGTCGTGACGCGCTGGGCGCGCGGCTGGCTCGTGGACTCGGAGACGGCGGGTCCGTGGAGCTCGCCGCCCGTGGCGCTCGCGCCGTCCAGGCAGCACGCGCTCGCGGCCGTCGCGGCCTTCCTGGTCAACAACAAGGCCTTCTTCGCGCTACTGGCCGGGTGCATCGGCGGCGGGGCGCTCGTGCTCGCGCAGCTCTACTGGCGAAGGAGGATATGCCGCAAGAATCGGCGGCATGGCGCCCGTCAGCGCTTTCATTCCTCCAGAAGCAGCAGCAGTAGTAGCAGCATCGATGGGAGCAGTCTGGAGCAGGAAGTGCGCGATCTGAGGCAGGAGCTGGCCGACTCGGAGGCCGAAGTGCGGCGGCTAATGCTCTTCCGCGGGTTCGGAGTGGATGCGCTGACGCCCGACGAGCTGGAGGCGCTCGCGCGTGAGCTCAAGCAGACGCTTCGCACCGTTTGGAAGCTCCAGGCGGCCGCCAATCACGACGTCAAGGCGGTTCCGCTGAGCGACCGCGACACGGAAGAGGCTGACGCCGACGGTGAACAGCAGGAAGCGGGCGCTGACACCAACCGAGCGCGAACGGACGCAGACTCGGGGAGCAAGGGCGGACGACTCGCCGATGCGCTGGCGGCGGCGTTCCCGCTGCTGCGTAGCGCGGCGCCAGTGTCAGCCGCCGCGAGCTGACTGCATTGGAAGGCAGAGGGTCGTATTAGTATAAGTTCTTGGTAAATATAGACGCGAGTGTTGATATTTATAAAGGTGAGAACAGTGACGGCCCCACAAAGTATCTCCGATGATGGCTACACGAGCGTTCACGTTGAAGCTCTTCAAACACATTTCAGTAGTTTAGTGTCCATTGATATGTGTTCCTGAAACCAGGCACTGATATAATACAAAAGAAGGATAAGGACTGGATCAGGTTGCAGTGGTCTCGACCATCAAGAGGTCATGTTCGTCACCACCAAGTACGTACAGTCAAGTTATTTGTCGTTGTGAACCAACAAAGCTCTTACCACCTGACGCATCGACGTCACCATTTTGGCAGCGCCGCCACCGCCCCAAGCAACACAAGCCCAACTGACACACGCACAGTCACAGAACTCTCGTGTAAGTTTAGATAATGCGGCCCCGCTCCAACGCTGTCGGTCGTCTTCCCGAGCCGCTTGAACATGCAAAGCGGGCGACACCTCAAGACACGAGCGCTTCTTCCGGGATGGGCGCGGGTGGCGCGTCGAGCGGCAGCAGCTGCTCGTACTTGGCGCACAGCTTGTCGAATGTTTCTCGCACCTGCGGGTCGCTGACGGGGTCTGCGCCTTCGTACGAGTTGATGAAGTGCGTCCACTCACGCAGGTCAATCTCCTCAGGTGAGTGGGTCGAGCACCCGCCGGCGCATGCGCACGTGCCGCCATACTCGACGGGCAGGTTCTCGGCCGGGATGAACTCGAGCAGCGCCTTGGAGATGTCCTTCTGGCCGCGCAGCACGTGGATTCGCTCGCGCGTCTTGGGGTTCAGCAGCGGCGACACGATCTTCCAAATGAGGTTGAACCACGCCGGCGGGTTAATGATGAACACCTGGTACACGCGCTCTGGGTTGTACTCGCCGAGGATCTCGCCCCACTTCTTGGTGTAGTTGACCACGTCGCTCGCAAGGTCGCTCATCGAGATGCCGCGAATGTCGTAGATCTTGATCTGGTTGCCCTGCGGGTACGGACGCGGGTCGATGACCGTCCAGAGAAACTCCTGCAGGCGGACGTGGTGGGTAATCGCCTCGTCCTCCGACACGCCGCGCGCCAAAAAGTCGTGGTACGACTTGCGCTGCTGGCCCAGGTACTCGTATGTGACCGGGTGGCCGTACTTGTCCTTCTTGTGCGTGTAGTGAATGAACACTTCCTTCATATCGTCAAACACGCGCGACGGACGCAGCAGGATGGTGTCGATGTCGTTCTCCTTGCGCCACTTTATGGTCGCCACATACCGGCGCTTGGCCTCCTCGACGTCGCCGTTGCAGCCGGCGATGAAGCGGTCGTCCAGCGTCACAGCGTCCACTTCTCCTTCTTCGTCATTCTCTTCTTCGTCACACTTGCCCGTGACAACACTCACGCACGTCACGTTAAGACGCTGTGAGCGGTTGAAGCGCTTGGTCGTGAGTAAGAGACTGATCTTCTCGTGGAAGCGCGTGAGGAACAGCACGAGCGCTGAGAGCCACGCAAGCAGCTCGAACGAGCCGTTGTCCAGCGAGTTCATGACGGCCGCAACCGCTGCAAGGAACGACGTAAGGCCCCAGAACCGTCGAGTGTCGTTCTCGTCCACCGATTCGGCGGGCAGCGCCCTCTCTGAGCGCAGTGCCACGTGCAGCACGTCGTGCGAGCCATCACATGCGCCCAACCCGCTACCACCATTCGTCAACGAGTCCGCTTGAACGGTCACTAAACCGTCACTCTTGTCGTTCACACTCGCGGTGATAGCTCGCGTGAGCATCTCGCGAGAGTAGAGCGCGACGCCGTTAGCCGTCGGGCCATTCACGTACAGGCGCAAGATACTTGACGAGTACATCTCGACCTGGAAACCCGCCCCCACGGCCGGGTTGCTCGCTACCACGTACTCGGGCAGCGACGACTCGTGTTGGATCGTGACACAGCTGATCGTGTTGTCCTCAGGCTGCGGCCCGCGCTGGAGCCGGTAGAGCGCGTCCTGAAACTGCTGGATGGCCTTCCGCAGCGTCGTGGCAATCTCAGCACACTGCGCCTCTGTGCGCGCGCGAATGCGGAACACGCGGCCGTCCGACCGGATGACCGTCAGGATGCGCGGGAACTGGTCGTTCACTTCGATGTGCAGGATGTCGGACAAGTGTACGGACGAGCGTACTTCACCGAGCGCCGCGTTCTCGTCCAGCGGTGCCGTCCCCGACGCTCCTGTCGCCGCCGACGCCTTGAAGCAAAGCATCTCCGCCGACGTGAGCATGAACATGCGGTCCTTCCACAGCGCCACATTGGCGCTCATGCGGCGGCTAGCAAGCGAGCGGCCGCCCATCGTGAACGTGCCCAGGTACAGGATCTCGTCCATAGTGTTGTCCTGCTCCTCCAGCAGGCAGCTGTACAGGATGCCGCTCATGGGGCTGAAGAGCTGTGCCGTCGATAAGGGCGCATCTCCCGGGTTGTTGCTGTGTCCGCTGTCGCTGCTCGTGCTGCCGCTCGATCGGTGGCGCGCACTGTGGAAGTCGCCGGTCGGTGTGGACATGGGCGACACGGACTGCTGCGCGGTCAGTAGCGACGTCTCGGCGTTCGTCTTGTCCTCTGCGTCGTCTTGCAGGAAGCTCCCGTTCGTGCTGCCGCCCGAGTCTAGACGTGGGAGACGCAGCGCGCCCCCGCTGTTGCTGCCGCTCTTACGCTTGGGGCTGCGGTAGCCCGCGCGCCGCTGGACCAGCAGCCGCGTGCATAGGTCGCACACGCGCACCTCCTTCATGATGCCCAGGTGCGGCAGCGGCACCTGGTTCTTGCTGTGCACGCCGCACACGGGCAGTCCGCAGTTGCGGCAGTGGTGCTGTCGGTCACGAGGAGAGGATCACGATGGGTTAGAGCAGTCGTCCGTCAGTCATGTGATCCATACAGGACGTACGCGCAGGCGCAGGAGACGCAGCGGGACGTTGCAGACGTTGCACTTCCAGTCAGCGGGGTTCTCGCTCGTCGCCGCCGCCGGCCCGCCCGCGGCCATGGTCGCTCCGCTAGTCGTCAATCCCTCGTCTGATCGGTTGAAGTGCGCCAGAAAGGCCGATTTGCGGCGCTGAAACTCGACAAACAGCGTCGGCTCTGTTTCCGCCGCCTCGGCCACTTGTGTCGTCGTTGTCGTCGTTGTCGTTGTGGTGCCGTTCGAGGCGGGGCCGGCGCTCGTCAAGGACGCGCGCAAGACCCGCGGGGGCGCCAGCAGCGTCGCCGCCTGGTCGCCCGCCATGACGGAGGAAGAGGATGCGCGGTCGGTCAGTCGGCCGGTCGGTCGAACCAAAAGAATCGCTCGTCTCCTCTCGTCTCCTCCCCTCGGCGTTCCTTCTCCCGTCCCCTCTCCCCGCGCGTTTCTCCCTCTCTTTCTCTCTCGCGGCCGCTTGGCGACTGGGCTGGCGGCGGAACGGAAGGGACCGCGCGGTGCTGCCCTGTAGTATTGCGATGTGCTCTCGAGGCGAAGCGGAGAAAGCGCGGCGACCGACGCGCCGCCTTGCTCGTCCCGGTCGATGCTAACTTTTGCGGAAGTGGTCGATCGCCCGACCGATCGGACGTTAGGTAGAATCGCGGGTTTGATACTTTATCGAGAGATAAAGGTGCGTGATTGCGCACTAAGTAGTCGATTTTCGAGAAACGCTCGTCGTCGCCCACTCGACAGGTGGATCCGCTGTCTCAGTACAGATGGCGAGTTGTGTACTGTGAGTTGGCCGCGTCCACTGCTTTAGAAGGAAAGGCATAACTACCAGCGTTGCTGTCAGACTGCTACGTTCCATGGAAGAAGGAACCATCTTGATCGAGCCCTCGATGGCGAGCTGCTTGGCGGCAACTGCGAGAGAAGGGAGGAGGAGCTCGCTGTGCATGACAGGATGACCGCTCACTCAGTGCTAGCATGACGTTGCAGGTCAGACGCCCTTGTTCAATCGCACGGTCATTGGTAGTGTACCGTTTTGACGGCACACTGATTATGATGAGAGTCATCACACGAGTCTGCGGCGCAGCCTCTGCGCTGACGTCAGGCGCGCTTTATTTAATCGAACCACGCTGGCTGGTCTCTGCCCCACACACCGTCTCCACCCTTTAGAAGAGCAAGTATACTTTATCAAGAGCATACGGTATACGGTATACACTTGCCAAAGCGACCAACACTCCAAGTTCAACTGCAACCTGCCCTTTCGTCTTAGTTGCCGCCAGTCGGGAAAGTACGGGAAGCGCGCTAATACCTTGAGTAATGTATACACTGGAGCCTTCTTCGACGTCACGTCCCCAATGCGGACGCTTGCGCGGGCGATCGATGCCTCCGAGCGGCAGTGAACAACGCAGAGCGTCCCCGCGACGTCTTCCGAGGTGAAGCGCGCGTCAGGGAGCGCGTGTACGCACGCTCTCGCACGTGAAAGGCGAACGTGGCCGTCGCCAGGTACGATCTATCGGTAAGTCTGCGTTTCACATGAAAATGCGGCACGGACCCATGGGCGGAGGTGATTTAGCTTTACAATGGGCGCGACGCTGAGCGTGACGAACTCGGTGGAAAGAAGCGCTGTGTTGCGCGACTCCTCTTGCGTTACACTCAGCAGGACGCCAGTTTAGCGGCTAACCAGCTCAAGTCCAGCCGAGGTAGACGGCGCACGTGTTGGTACGTGCCCACCTTCTCTGGTCTCTTTTGACGGTGCTCGCTGGCGCTGGCGCTGGCGTCCTCCTTCGGTGTGTGGGTGGACTCTGATGGGTGCCACGTAGCCGCGTCCAGAAGATGCTGGACAGGACGCCACGAACGAGCCAGGCGCGCTGGCGCGCTGCTTTTGTGCTCCTTCTACGCCTTTTATTCCGGTCGGCCGTTGGGCACTGCCGCGACTTTTCCGTTGATTTCAGAACGACAAGGTATGGCGGGGATGGAAGGTTGCCATTCAGCGCCTGTCCTCCCACTCTCCCACCCTCTCCCCCTCCTCGCTCTCACACAAGCGCGCCGAGCTGGCCACGTCGACCGCGAGAAGCCGCTCATTCGATAACCCCAGAGGCTAAGCTCACTAGCCTCTAGTACTGTACACGCTCCGACCAGGAAGAGAGGCATGCACGAGGACGGCGGGGCGGACGCAGCGCGGTGCTTCTCGCCGTATCTGCTCGGTGAACAGACGGGTAAAGGCGACAACACGGATGGGATTCACTCGACTCTCCATCACGGCCACCACAGTCGCCTTGGGCAAGCAGACATGAGCAGCACGCGGTCGTCTTCCTCACAGATCCACGCCACACACCCGCCGAGAATGCCGCCACCCCCGCCGGGCATCGTCACCGTCACCGTCGACCAGCTGCGGTCCATGAGTCAGCGCAGCGCGGTATTGTCACTTCCCCGAACAAGTGTCAGCGCGCTGGAGTTCAGTGACGATGCCAACGTGTCGTCTCCGTCGCTGGATCAGCCGCTGAGCGCTTTCGGTCGCTTGGACGCGCACGAACACTCCGCGGGCGCTGCCGACTACTTCGGGTCTGCAAGCAGCAGCGACAACGCTGTCCATATTTACCACAGGCCGTCGTCATTCTCCTCGTCCTTCGACAGCTCGACCGTCGGGCGGAAGCGACCAGCGGACCTGCGACACGAGTGCTCGTTAAGCTGGCAGCACGTGTCGTTCATCGTGCCGGCAGGCAAAAGGAAGACCACGGGTTCCAGCAACAACAACGGTGTCAAGAGTATCAGCGATGGACGCAGTTTCCGACGCTGGCTTCCGTTCAAATCACGGCCGCCAGTGGATCTCAACAGTATCTCCTGTCACGCCCAGGCGCCGTCATCACCGTCAATGCCGCCGCCGCCGTCGCCTTCATCTTCATCGTCGCACAAGATCCTAAATAATATTTGGGGGCGGTCTGCGCCCGGCGAACTCACGGCAATCATTGGTCCGTCCGGCGCGGGCAAGTCAACCTTGCTGGACGTTCTGGCGGGCCGCGTGTCTTCTTCGCCTTCATCCGCGCGCATCCAGGGGCAGATCGATGTGAATGGCCGAGCACGCGACCTGCGCACGTTTCGCGCCGTCATGAGCTACGTCGCCCAAGACACGGCCTTCCTCGGCGCCTTCACGGTGCTTGAGACGCTTCAGTTTGCTGCGGGGCTAAGTTTACCTGCACACGTGCCGTTGCTCACACGCGAGATGCGAGTGCAAGATGTCGTGGACGCGATGGGACTCCGCGCGTGTGCTCGCACTCCCGTGGGTGACGTGTTCCACAAGGGCATATCAGGTGGCCAACGTCGGCGTCTCGCGATCGCTGTCGAGCTACTAGCAAACCCATCCGTCCTACTGCTGGACGAGCCAACCTCGGGTCTCGATGCGAGCTCTGCGCGCCGCGTCATGGAACACATAGCACTTTTGTGCCGGGACGCGCGCAAGAATGTGGTATGTGCCATCCACCAGCCAAGTTCAGCTGTGTTCGCGCTGTTGACCAACCTCGCGGTGCTGAGCAAGGGCGAGCTCGTGTACTTTGGGCGTGCACGCGCTGCCGTTGCTCATTTCGGCGGGCTTGGCTTCGTCTGTCCCGTGTACTCAAACCCAGCTGAGTACTTTGTGCACCTCGTTAACGCGGACTTCTTCTCGGGCGACCACGACCGGCGGTCCATCGATCTGTCGCTGTTTACGCGCGCACTCGAGTGCAGCGACTCTCTTCGCGCATTCAAAGCTGATGTCGCCCGCGACCGCGCCGAAGCCAACGTCCAGTTGTTATTGGACGACCACGGTGAGAGCCGCCGCCGTCGACGACGCGATGTGCTTCGCTTCCTGGACGACCGTGCATTGTTGCGTGCGCTGCGACCTTCGCGTTGGACGCAGTTTGGCGTGTTGTTCCACCGCGCCTGGCTCAACAATTGGCGTCATCCAGGCGTCTTCTGGGTGCGTGTGCTCATGTACCTGCTGCTAGCGCTCATGGCCGGCTCCATGTTCCACGACTCGGTCGATGGCGCCAACGGCGAGGCCGACCCACGAGCGGCGGTCCCGCTGCTCTTCTATCTCCAGGCGTTCCTCGTGTTCATGTCGGTCGCGGCGCTACCGGCGCTGCTCGAGCAGCGCGCTGTGTTCGAACGTGAGGCCATGAACACTCCGCGGCTTCATGCGGCCAGTTACGCGGCGGCAACGCTTCTTGCGGCTCTTCCTGGGATCTTCTCCATCGCTCTTCTCGCGACGGTCGTAGTCGTGACTCTCGCCGGTGTGCGCGCGTTCGGCGCATTCCTACTGAACCTGACATTGTCGCTGGTGGTCGCGGAGTCTTGCATGCACGCGCTCGCGGCCGCCGTGCCGCACTACATCGTGGGCATCGCACTCGGTGCCGGGTTGTTCGGCATGTTCATGCTGTGCGAGGGCTTCCTCGTTCCGCGGCCCAATATGCCTCGCTACTGGGTCTGGGGCAACTACCTCGCGTTCCACTCCTACTCGTTCGAGGCCTTCATGTTCGAGCACATGACTGCCGTCGGGACGTCCACCGCGCACCAGGTGCTCGTCGAGTACGGCATGGAGAACACCGACGTCTCCAACGACATGCTCGTGCTCGTCGGGTACGCTCTCGCGCTGCAGCTCGTGGTCGTCTTCGTGCTCACCATGCGCAGAAGCAAGCGCGTCGGATGCGCCCGCGCGTGAGCGGCGCCAGCTACATCGCGGTCAACGTCATGTCGAATTGGTGACAAATCGGTTTCTATGAGCGCAAAGCCTCCGTCGTGGCGACGGAGCAAAGTAATTATTCGTTTCAAAGTGACATCGAACTACTGAAGTACCGACCAACGGGAACCGGAACCGCGTGCCAAGCCGAGACGCCCGACCAGTTAGTTTTCAAGCACCATGTGGTAGCGGACCGAACCGTCGCGGACCTTGTCGAGCGCCTGGTTCACCTCGCTCATCGGCAGCTTCTGGATCACCGGGCGCACGTTCTTCTCGGACGCCAGCTTAAGCAAGTCCTTGATGTCGGCGATGCTGCCGATGCAGCTGCCCACAATCTTGCGGCCCTTGGGCACGGAGGTTGAACGGAAAGAGCTTGAGCTGGTCGTTGGGAAGGCCGACCATGATCAAGGTACCGCGGAAGCCCAGGAAGCTCATGAAGAGGTCGTACGGCATGTTGGTGGCGTCCGCCGTCAGCAGCAGCACGTCCACCGAGCCGGCCACCTTCTTGACCTCCTCCTCGTCGCCGTAGTTGACATACTCGTCGGCTCCGAGCTTGAGCGCCTCCGGCTTCTTGCTGCCCGACCGAGAAAACGCCACCACCATCGCGCCCATGGCCTTGGCGAACTGGATCTCCACGTGACCAAGGCCACCGATACCAATCACACCAACGCGGTCGCCGGGCTCCACGCCGGCCTACTTGAACGGAATTAACACCGTCGCACCCGCACGCATGAGCGGCGCCGCCACGTCCGACGGAATGTTCTCGGGGATCGTAAACGTATATGCACCGGGCACGCGCACGAAATCGGGGAAGCCGCCGCGCGTCGTCGAACCGTCCGGGTAGTGGTCGTTGAACGCCCAAACGATGCGAGGGCAGTACGCGTCCGCGCCGCTCGCGCAAGCCTTGCACGGCGCCTTGGGGTCCTTGTTGAGGCACGTCCACGCCTGAGCACCCACGACAACACGGTCGCCCACCTTGTGGCCTTTGACGCTCGGTCCGACCTGCGTGATCTCGCCAATGATCTCGTGGCTGGCAACGCACGGCACCTCGAACGGGCCCCAGCCGCAGTCGATCGTGTGCACGTCGGAGCCGCAGATGCCGCAGTGTGAGATCTTGATCTTCACGGCTCGTCCTTGGCGAAGGCGGCGTAGGAGTTGATGGTGCGCAACATGGCAGGCTGCTTGGGTGGCTTGAGAAGCCGAGAGGCTTGCTTGTGGGTGAGCCGGCGAATTGAAGGATGAGGAAGGCGCTGGCGAGCTCGTTGCTAACGAAAAGGTCCGCGAGGCCGCGCAGTCCCACAAGCACACTGAGACACACAAAACGCGAGCCGCCGTTGGGCTTCAAATCGTCGCAGGGCCGCGTGCTGTTTATGGTGCTCTCGCGTTCGCGTCCATGGTCGTAATCGGCGCTTGGAACCGTACTCGTTACCCGTAATCTGGTGGACAAGACGGTACAACCGTAAACACGGTCATACGGACAGCTGTACCGGTTTCGCAGTTGATATGTTCGTAGTCGTCGCCACGCTCAGCGGAGGAGCGACCACGGCGGCTGTGCTTGCTCATTGGACACGCGGGGGCACTCGGAATGAATATCAATAATGCATGCTGCCCCAGTGTGCGCATGTTGATCGGTATGAAAGGCACTCAGGTGAGGATCAAGTTGACCACTCACGACTGCTACTGCTCGAGATGCTCCAGGTCCACGAGGTACCGAAGCGTTGGTCGGCTGTGACACATTCCCAAGAAAGCATGTTAGCAACTCCCGTGGAATTGTCTTTATGTGTGACTCCGGGGACGCGCTTACCCGTGGGGACAGTTCCAGGGCTGGTCGAGACCCGACAGGTTGCGCACAATCTGTAGGAATAGCGTTGTGCTGTTAGCAAGGTCGGCAAGGGACGTGGTGTATCCAGCAAGAGCGCCCACCTTTTGCATTTCTTCCTTGTGCAGCGCCGTGCCGATCATGATGGACGATCGGCATGCGCGCGACGCGAACATGGCCGTTACCTTTGGCAGGCGGATAGTTGATGCGTGATGCGCAGGCGTGTCCATCAGCAAGGACGCCAACTCGCGAATGTCTTTCGTTTGGAACAGACCACGATCAAGAACTGTGTTAGACTGATGATTTGCAAACCCTCTTGCGTGTCGCGACTCACCTTCAGTTCCGAACTGCGTGTGCTTGGAGAACGGCAGCGACAAGAGCTTCAGTTTGCGCGTGGCAGGCGCGTTAGCGTCGACCTGGAACGTGAATCCGTTCTTCGCGAACACGTCCTGGTGGTCGATCACGACCATCTCCTCGCCGGCCGTCAGTTCGAGGGGCAGTGGGCGCACGAGTGGCTGCTGGTGCATCACGGTCGTACGCTGCAGCGTCTCGTAGTTGAACTTTTCGTCGCTTGCGTGCTGATCGATGATGAACAGGTCGCTGTCCAGCTTGCCAATGATGAACCCGAGGTTGAACTGGCCCACAACTTGCATGCGCTGGAAATCCTCCTTCTTGAGCACACGCTGCAATGCAGCAGCTGCGGCATCGCCGCCGCTGGTACTGTCGGTCGTGTCCTCACTCGGCGGTGCCGCTGAGCAAACAGCAGGCACTTTCGAGCGTTTGCTGGTCTTTTGCTGACGATCCAGCTCGTCGTGCACCTGCCCCGTGAAGAACGCTTGCCTCTGACGCTGCATCTCGGCAAACGACCAGTTGCTTGTCTCTTGTCCTTCTGCAATGATCGAACTTGGCGCAGAAGCGAGGACAACAACGTCTCCATTGCTGGCACTGCTACGCTCGTCCGAGCTGGAGAGACGGCGCTTCTTGCTGGCGAAGGGGTTGGAACCGCCGATTGATCCGGGACGACGATCAGATTCAAGCTGACCGTCTTGGCCTTCACTCGAGTACCGGCGACGCTGCTCCTGCTGCTGCAGCTGCTGACGGTGGTGATCTTGTGGACTATCAGTCGACACCGACGTCGGCACCGGTCCTTGTGACGATGAGCCAGATGACGATGCTGGCGGTGTAGGGCTACAACACTCGTGTGTCGCCGTGCTTCTTGTCGATGTCAGCGAACGGCCGTATGTGTTGCTGTTTGATTCTTCTTTGCCTTCGTTCGCTTTGCTAGAAGCGGGAGCGAGAACGTCGACAATCACATAAGAGCTCCTTGCAGAGGCAGCTTGCACTGCCGGTGAGACACTCTCCTTGTCCCGTTGCTCCTCTTGATTTGTAGAATCTGCCGTCTCGCTTGAAATGCTGTGCGTAGTTGTGAGAGGGATGCTTTCAGTTGAAATAGAAGTCGATCGATCACCATAGTTGCTCGCTGCAACGTCAGGTTTCTTGACGTCTTGAGACAGTGCCGGCTGTGTGAAGGACGACAGCAGTGGCTGCACCATGAACGTCCCTCGACTCGGTTCGTACAAGCTATTGAGCTTAGCTTTGAACGCATGCACAATGTGCGCCTCCTGAAGAACCAATGTCAAGGCATAGACAGCGTCAGCCGTCAGAGAGATACAAGTTGATCACGCTTCAGCTCATGCCACCAGCAGCGATCGGGACCTACATGTTTCAGGAACGTTTCGCGCTTGTCGGGTGTCACGTTCACGTCAAAGTCGCCAAGCGGGAGCAAGAAGTTCAGAACGCATGCGGGCTTTTGCTTCATTTCGTACTGGCGCCACACCTCGTTGGTAGCCTTCGCGATCTGCCCATACACATGTGCATCGCGTTCAGCAATCACCGCACAGATCCGGGTTTAATCAGATCACTATTTCCTTACCTTGGGGAGGTCGAATGGGCGGCCATTGATGAAGAAGAACTGCCGATCGTTGTCGCTCCGCCCAACGCCAGCGCCAACCTTTGATACGTACCCAATTACTTGACGCTCTCGCGCCGATTTCTTCTCAGGAATCTTCGTCGTTGGTGACCGTTCTTCCTGTTCTTTTTGCTCTTCCATCTCCTCGTCATCGCTGTCTTCACCGCTACTGTCGCCCCCGCGTTTGTGACGCTTGGTATCGAGGTCGTCCGACGGCCAAACGTCGTCGAGCACAAACTCCACGGGCACGAGTGTGCGGACGAACTTGGTGCCAAAGACGCTCGCGATGTTGTCGCCCGTGCGCTGGTGCGCTTGCGTGGCCAGCACGACCTGTCTGCCGCCCGATTTCCCGCTCGAGTTGACGACGGAGAGCCGCACGTTGGTGCAGCTCAGCGCGTATCCCTGCAGCACCTTGAGCAACTTGGCGTAGTGCTTCTTGATGTTCCGGTGGAAGTCCTTGTGACGAACGGCCAGCGGCTAGGGAAGTCGTACGTAAAGTGCACGCAGCACGCAGCACACGCACAGCAATGTTATTAGCTGATCGCGTCCGAAGCAACGAGACACCGTTTACCTTGAACAGTTCTTCGACCATGACCGTCGTGCCCACTGGCCGCGCCTTCTTGGACTATCGCGAGGCAAGGAAGAGCATAACTCAGTGGTGAATGCGTGCATCCAAAGTATTACGGCCAGCAGACAGTGTCCATCAACCTGCTTGACGAGGGTGCCGCTCGAGTCATAGACGAGCAGCGCGCCGATCTCCTCGCCCGCAGTCCGCGTGCACACGGAGAAGCTGCCGGCCAGCTCGCAGATGGAGCTCAGCGCCTCGCCGCTGCCGTTCAATCGCACATATCAGTCCATTACGACTCTAGGTATCATGTTTTAACATGACGATGCCGTTCGCTCTCGTACCGGAAGCCGAAGGACGCGAGGCGCTCAATGTCCTCGAAGCGCTCGATCTTGGACGTGTAGTGCTTGCGCGCGAGCGCCCCGTAGTTGTCGGACGCGACGCCTGCGCCGTTGTCGCTCACCTCGAGCGCGTCGCGGCCGAATTCCTTGAGCTTGACCTCGATCTGCGTCGCGCCCGCATCCAGCGCGTTCTCCACCAGCTCCTTCACGGCCGTGGCCAGGTCCACCACCGACTGCCCGCTGCAGATGCGCTGCACGTCGCGCCGCCCCAGCACGTGCAGGGTCGGCCGCTTCCCGTCGCCATCTCCACTCCCGTCGCCGCCCATACCTGGTACTTGCACTTCTGCTTGCTGCGCAATGCTGTCCTTTCTCGTTCTTTTTGGCGCGGAAACCGCGAAAGGGAAACCCAATAGAAATAGAAATGAACAGGAGTGTTGATCTCACGTAAATTATAATGAACATAATTAAAGTACAAGAAAAAAGGCGTTAGAAATAGTGCTGCCAAGGGTTTCTAACAGACCTCCCCTTCAACATGGCTCGCATTTCTCTTTTTGTCGACTCGCGCCAACACTGCGACGGTAAACATACACGACACACACACACACGACATGTTCTGCGTCCGTCTCTGTCCGAATGCCCCACGCATCCGCATGGTCGCGTCCTTCAGACAGAGTTGGTGCTGTAGTCGTCGCGAGGGTTCTTGGGCTCCAGTTCGCCCGCCGACCCCGTCGACAGCGCGCCCGCGGCCTTGGCCTACTGCTCCTGGTGCTGCTGCTGCTGCTGAATGATCTCCCGCCGCAAATCTACGTCGCTCTTGCGCATTGTGCGCACGGAGAAGAACACGGTGATGAACGTGGCAAGCAGCGTCACGCCCGACATAGCCAGCGACGCGTACATGGGCGGCTCGTAGGACATGCTCGAGCTGGTCCCCGTGCTGTCCGATGTCGACCCGGCGACGGTGCAGCGCAGGCCCTTCCACGAGCTGGCCTTGCACTTGGAGCGGTTCTTATAGCAGGAACCAGTCACGACTGCGATGCCCGAGCCGGTGGAGATGGTGCAGTCGTTGTCCGACGCGCAGAAGGCCTTGCCTGACACCTCCCAGGGGTTGTCGGCGTCAATGTACGTGTCGATGTGGTCCTCGGTCCACTGCGCCGTCGGGTGCGTGGACGGATCGCAGTCTACCGGCATGTTCGAGCCGGCCGAGGTGTCCTGATACAGCCGGATGTAGTCGACCTTGAGGTACATGGGGAACGAGTCGCAGATTGCGTTGGTCGTGGCGTCCGTGCCGTCGCCTCGACACGGACCGCCAGCGTTAGGTGGCATGGCACCCCACGTGCTCGACAGGGCCAGGTTGAAGATGAGGTACATGGGCTCCTCGATCATGATCTTGCGCGGGTTCGCTTGCGCGGCGTCCTGCGGCGGGTTGGCGATGGCCTTAGCTGGGATCTCGAAGATGGACGACCCCGCCAGCATCCAGCGCACATATCCTTCATCACCAGTGACCCACTCGAGCTGGTACACGAGCCAACCCGTGTATGCGCCGACGTGGATAGGCCAGTTGGATGAAATGGCGTCCATTTGATACGCGAACTTGGACGCTTCGTCTGTCGAGCCGCCCTCGTCGCACCGCGAGTCGTTGCTGCCAGGACTGCACAGGAACGCGCCCGTGTATGCGTTCATCCGCGGGTAGCACGTGCCGTTGGTGTTGACTCCCCAGTGCTGTGTCGACGATCCGTCTATATATCCCAGGTCCGAGTGCACATCGAACGACGCGGGGCAGACCGACAACGTGCACGCGTTCTCGGTGATCCGATCCTCAAGTGAGCTCGTGATCGTCTTGTACGACTGCGCGAGTGACGAGTCGCTGTCGCAGAAGTTGTTCCCCACGTAGTAAAGTCCCTGGTACCAGGACTTGTGACTCCGCAGCGACTTGTAGTAGGCCGTGGGCACGTCGGCGTTGTTGGCGCCCCCGGTAGTGTACGTGCACGTGTACATGCACGAGTACGACTCGTTGTCGGAGATCATGCAGAAGTCCTCGGGCATGCCGGAGCCGATCTGGATCGACAACGAGATGCCCGTGCCTCCGCCTTCGAGGATGTCGATCTCCGGCGCCCCGCGCCCTTGGTTGAGGTTCAGACCACGTCCGGAATTGTCGTCACACGCGCTGATGCGCTGGTTCTGCGGGTCGAACACCGTCTCGTTGCATTCGTTGTACGTGAACGGCCAAACGCGTGCCGTCGACGCGCCGAAGATGGCGCGGCCGAGGTTCTCCATCACCCAAATGCCTGGCCAAACCAGATAATACTTGATCGTCGTCGCAGGGTAGCCGTCCGAGCCGTCCGCGATGTCCGGGTTGCCTGACGCCTTCGAGACTGCTCCGGGGAGCTGGACTCGCGCCTCCACCATGCCGCCTTGGTAGCAGAACTTGTTCCAGGACTGCACCATGCCGCCGCGGTAGTAGAACGCCAGGTCCTGGTACCCTGGCGGGTCCGTGTAGCTGTTTCAGACCGTCAAGTTGATTTCGTCCTCCATCGCCTTGATCTCGATGTAGCACGTGTCGTCGTCGTCGTCGCACGCGGTGGTCGTCATGTTATGCGAGTAGACTTCGAGGGCGGCGTTGACGCTGTCGGGCTTCTCGATGGACGTCCACATGTGGTCGTCTCCAGGCTCGAAGCTGCGGTTCGGCGAGTTGAACTCGTCGCTCATGGTGAGCTGCCACACATCCCCACGCGACGACGTGTACATCTGGTAGTCATCGGGCGTCGACAGGTCCACCCACGGCAAAATGCCGGACTTGATGTCGTACGCGGACCCCGTGAGCGTTGGAGCGGTGAGGAGTACTGTCGCAACGAAGACGGCCAGCAGAGAAGCCATCGTCGGTGCTCGCTTCGTCGTCTCGGAGTATAAAGGCAGAGTCTACCCGTCGAAGACGCGAACAACAAAGAATTAACGCCGGGCTGCCGAACGGAGAGGAAATGCGAACTGGCAGCCATGACAGGATTCGGCTCCAGTGCGACCGACTCAAGTGATCATCGGAGACGATTACAGCAAAGCGGAGGTGCACCAAGGCGTCCACGGTAATCACCCGCCGTGGCGTTTATGTCCTCGTGGGCTTGTCACTGTCCAGCCAGTAACGCTTGAACAGCTCTTACTAACGTTTAATCTCGGCCTCCCAACGCAGGGAATTCGTTCAAGATTGCCCGGCACAGTCGCCACCGTGCTGTCTCACAACTCTGTTGCTGTGTCGAAATATCAAGGAGCAGGAGCGACAAAGAGTGCTATGTACCAGTGCGCGTTGCCTCGCCTGTTACAGTCGAAGCTCGAGCGGTTTGAGCGAGTGCAGATCGCGGTCCTCATCCTCAAAATCGAGGCGTTTCTGGGCCTTGAGCAGGCGCTTCATCTCCGCCTGGTTCTCCTCGTCCACCTTGAGGCCCTTGTCGATCGCGCGCGGCTCGCCCGCCTCGTCCAGGTTCAGCACCGTGAAGTACCTGCCGTCACATGCATCGTCAGTCGACCTGCTATTACTGTGGACTGTGTTTCGTGATGAGTGGACGCACCCGCTGTGCGACTTGCGCGCGCCCGTGTTCTCCATCGGGTCGACGAATACCTCGACCTCGACCTCCAGCCGGAAGCGGCTGCACCGACAGCGAGACAAGCGTGAGACCTGATTCTCTACTACGGCATGTTGCTGCCCAGTGCGTCGACCTACCGGACGTTGACGACGCGTGCGCGCATCGTGACGATATCGGACGCGAGGATCGGCAGCTTGAACTGCACGCGGTTCATGGAGATGGTGGCCATGTTGTCGCTCTTGGTGAAGTTACGCGCGCAGTACAGCGCTGCCTTGTCCATCCACGTGAGCAGGTCGCCGCCAAACACCGTCGCGTTGATGTTCAGGTTGCGCGGCAGGAACCAGTTACGCAGCTCGATGGTCGTGTCGCCCACGGCCACGTACTCGCTCTTGGGCTCTTTCGGCGTCACCAGCTCGGTGCTCGAGACAAACGCGCGCTCGTCGACGGCCGCCTGCTCGTTCCGCCAGCGCGTGAACAGTTCGCGCCGCCGGTGGGCCATGTCGCGCACCTTGAGGCAGTAGTCGGCCCTGTCGGGGTCGAACAGCTCGGGGAGACCGCGGCGCGGGCGCCCGAAGCGGTTGATGGCCACCATGGTCACGATCGCGTTGTGCGTGTGCTGGAACGCGCCCGAGGACAGGTCGTGCCGGAAGCCGCTCACGTGGATGGCCATGGCCGACCGGTTGAGACTGATCACCTCGCCCTCCAGCCGGATCAGGTCTCCGTGGAACACGGGGTTCACCAGGTCGACGCGGTCGAACGAGATGGTCGCCGTCGGCCCGCGCGACACCCTGCCACAGCAGCCGGAAGTGTGGATAAGTGCGTGGTTCTCGAGCCTCATACCAGAGAGAGAGCTGATAGCGAGCGTACCGCGCGCTGATGGAGCCCGCAAGCACGTCCATGAGCTCCAGGATCGGCCCCGTGCGCAGCCGCGTGCCGCGCTGGCTGTCGTCGCCCTGCGCAACAAAGCAAACCGTCAGAACTTCTCGCTCTCATGCACAGCAACAACCAAGACGCACCAGGATCTCGGTGAAGGCCAGGCGCGTGTCCTTGGCGCGCACCTGCGCCGGCATGGAGCGCGCGCGCCACAAATCGCGTGCAGTGCCCACCAGCGCCTTCATCGTCATACTTTCTGCAGCGATCGGTTGGGCGCGTTAACGTTTGACGGCGGCGGACGAATGGCAAGTGCCACGCTTCTTCAATGTCGGTGGCCAGTCATGTCGCCGACTAATGACTGCTGGGCAGCGCAGTAGTCGACTTAACACGTCCTCTAAGTTACGATATATCTCAATACAGCACATTATACGTTGACCTAGTGTAAAACGTCAATTTTTGTGCGTCATGTCACAGAGTGATGACGTCGAATGCTAAATAAAGTCAACGTGAACATGGACGCGACTCACGTCCAATCGGCAGAAACGACGAAAATGACGGCGTGGGGCGTCGTGTGTGAAGCCGCAAGTACATGCATGGCCACATACAACAGGGAACAATAGGCCATTGGGTGGGGCGAGGGATGTTTTCGTTGCTCTTGTGCGCTAAGTAAACACCACCGCTCAGCGGGTTTAACTTCAACTTGGACGTGCGAGATGGGCGGCATTGCATTCTCTATGATGATCTCCATCGCGTCTTCATTGCGTGTCACCACTCCGCATGCGTCGCTAGAGCTTGCTGCTCGCACCGGCGACGCCCTGGGAGATCTCCAACGGCTCGAGCGTGAACAACGCTGCCTCCTCGTTGGCCAGCTCCGCGCGACGCTGCGCCTTGAGCATGGCGCGTAGGCTTGCCTGGTCATTGACATCAGCCGCGAGTTGCTGCCAGAGCGGCACTTCCTTGTTGTTGGCGTCCAGGTTCGCGATCGTGAAGTAGCTGGTCGAAGAGACGAGCGGTGGAAGTAGGTTAGAACTGTAGCGACCATCGAAGACAACGAGAGTCCGTACCCAGTGTGGCACCTCTTGACCTCGGTCGACCGCACGCTCTTGAGGAACACGTCCACCGCGACCTCCATCCGCGCTCCGCTACACATCATTCGCCCACGTGTCAGTGCACCTGACCAACATGCCGGTAGCTTACATCAGTTAAAAGATCGCCATCAAGAGACGCACCTGACGCGAGTGACGCGCGCGGACAGCGTCACAAAGTCCTCCATGGTCACGGGCATGAAGAACGACACGCGGCTCGCGCTCACCGTCACGACGTACTCGTTCTGCGTAAAACTCTGCGCGCAGAACACCGCCGTGTCGTCCTAACCGTGTCAAACGAAAGTCAGTCTTCACGGCCAGTGTCTACCAATCAAACACAGTACTGTAGAGGGGGGGGGGGGGGGGGGGG
>JAADXW010000356.1:0-24452 GCA_023337975.1 Phytopythium ostracodes
GTCGCCGCTTTCAGACATCGGTGGCAGAGTGAAGAGAGTACGTAACGGGCACGGCTTTGAACTTGTTTGCTACTCTGCTTCGGCACGAAATCCACCAAGCCACGCAGGATCAGCACCAAGTTACTCTGGAACCATGACCCTGCCGACTTGTGACAAGAAGACCAGACTCGGCAACGCGGAGACTTCGTCCGTCTGAAGAGCCGAGTAGTCTGCGTCTTTGGGCAGATGCAGCTTACGTAGCATGGGGCGCTCTCGAAGGCACGAAACGTCGCGGACATCTGTGCCATCCAAATGCAACGTGTCGAGGTGCTGCAGTCCTGTCAGCACGGAAATGTCTGTGGTTGGAGTCCCAGATATGTCTAGCCGGCGGAGCCGCGACATGCCGCGTAGCACAGATAGATCGCGAAGGGGGACGTCTACGAGCTCGAGCCACTTCATTCGCGTCATTCCCGCAAGGAACGCGAAATCATCATGCTTGTAATCGCTGTAATCGTCCTCGTCTTCATCGTTGTCGTCACTGGCATCGTTGTCGTCGAGTGCACTGGAGCAACTTCAACCTTGTCGTCATCGAAGCTGCCGTCCCACATGGGATCAGGAGGAAGCGCCAAATACTCGAGGCCGATTAACGCCGCTAACGGACGAAAATCCTCGCAGTCCGTCGAATTGGACAGAGAAAGAGCCTTGAGGCTCGGAAAACTCACAATGGTCGACCGCAGACTGAAGAATCCATCGATATGAAGCTGCTCCAGCCTCGTACAGCAACCGACACCAAATTTCACGAGCTGACCTGAGGAGTCGAACGCATCCAGTGACTTTAAGCGCAGGATCGGATACTTGGGCGACAACTTGAACGGCGATGTGAGATATTGGAGCGCGGGTAATGCTTGAATCGCTCTGGCCCACAACTTGCTCCACTTGCTGAGGGAGCCGCGCAGCTTCAGCACCTCCAGTTTCCTCAAATTAGCAATAGGACTCCAGTAGACAATGTGAGTGCGAACAGCTTGAGCCTCTCAAGCTGGGTCAACCTGGATAGCGGCGATATGTCTTTCACCGACCTTTCATCGAGCTTGAGATTCTTGAGGTTGACCAGGCGAGAGAGCGGAGTCAGGTCTGCACCAAGTCTGAGACCGCTATTCGACACGTCAAGTCGCTCGATCTTCGTCAAGGACGCAATGAAGGCTGCCAGGTCTTGTCGATATGTGGTGGCATCGATAGCGACAAAGTCCATGACCAGCGCCTTGAGTTGCGGCGCGACTGGTGCCAACACAGCCAGGGACGGGATCATACGGTTCGTAAACTGTAGCTCCCTCAATTACTTAAGCTGATGCAGCGCGTCGGTGTTAATCCGTGATGACATGAGGTGCAGAACTCGAAGGTTGGGGACCTTGTCGCTCCATGCGAACGTCTCACGTGCCGACAGCAGAAAAAGCTCGGTCAGACGCGGGAGCGACCGCATTTGTCTATGCTCGGACAGATTTTTGACGGAGAGGCTGAAGCTCTCTAGGTTTCCGTCCGCGAGCGAGTAGAGCGACGACAATGCGAGCTCAGAGCTCGTGATACTGAGGCGTTTGACGGAGCCGAGAAGCCAGAAAGAGAGCACGACCGGATCGCCATGGGCATCTTCCTCGATGTTCACGCTTTCCAGCGCCGGGAGATCAGCGAAGTACGCCTGCCGCCAGGTCTCCTGGATACGGATCCGCTTGATGGGGCGCTTCATCGCCGCCAGTCGCCGGAACATTCGGTCCGCCTTCTCCCCCGTTCTGGGCACGCGCAGCAGCGCCCCACGCTCGAAGAATAGCCAGCGCATAGGCGAGTTCATCACAGCCTTGCATAGCGCCATCAACTGCGCGCGCTCGCGGGGCCCCAGGAAGGCGATGACGAGCGCCCAGCACTCGTGGTCGACGGATAGGACGGCCATCTTGAGGCTGAGGAAATACCGAAATGGGCAATGGGATCGGGATCCAGAAGATATCTAACTGGCATGGGGTGGTGACCGGACAAAAGATCCAGACGATGTGGGCCACATCGAAATTGAAGGGTGAGGGTGAGAACATGTCACGGGCACAGCCTGGTACGTGTTTGCTGCTCTGCTGAAGCGCGAAATACCCACAGACTCGAGAGATCGTCATCACGTCATGTCAGAGCCATGGCCCTCTCTCCTAGTTTCACCCTGACCAAATTCGGCAACGCAAAGCCGTCGTCCGTCCTCACAGTCGAGTAGTCGGCGCCTTCGGGCAACTGCAGCTCTCGCAGCATGGGGTGTCCGCGAAGACACGAGACGTCTCGCACCTTAGAGTTGCCCAAATGCAACGTGTTGAGGTGGTGCAACTCTGCCAGCACGGAGACGTCCGTGACTGGCGTGTAGGCGATGTCGCGCTGTCGGAGCCGCGACATGCCGCGTAGCACGGGCAGATCACGAATAGGGACGGACACGAGGTGCAGCCACTCCATTCGCGTCATCTCCGCAAGGAACGCGAAGTCGCGATACGCTTTCTCGCGTCCACCTCCGTCGCTCTCGTCTCCGCTGGAGTCGCTCCCGTCGTCGGCGTGCTTGCCGCGCAGGCAATTTGGCGAAGGAAGCGCCAGATACTCGAGACCAGTCAGACAAGCAAGCGGACGCAGGTCCCAGCAGTACGTCAACTCGACCAGGGAGAGCGACTTGAGGTTCGGGAAACTCGCGATGATCGAGCTCAGGTCAAACCGTCCGTCGATATCGAGCTTCTCGAGGCTCGGACAGCAGCCGACGCCGAACCTCACGACCTGATCAGAGGAATTGACCGCATTCAGTGACTTCAGATGCTGAAGCGGGTACTTGCGAGACAGCTTGAATGGCGACGCGAGATACGTGAGCGCAGGCAGTGCATGTACTGCCCCGGCCCACGACCCGCTCCAGTCACTGAAGCTTCCGTCGGGCTTCAGCACTTCCAGCTTCCTCAAGTGAGTGATTGGGCTCCAGTCGATGTCGTGGGGGTGCGGCAAAGTCGAGCACCTCCAGCTGGGCCAGCGTTGACAACGGCGACAGATCATACACTGGTTCGACGCCAAGCACGAGGGTATTGAGGTTGCCCAGTCGCGATAGAGGCGTCAGGTCTGCGCCGAGTCGAAACTCGCTGCCCATAACGTGGATCCGCTCGATTGTCAAGGATGAAAAGAAGGCAGCCTTGTCTTGCTGGGAAGCGGGCGCGTCGACGGAGATGCTGTCCATAGCCAGCTCCTTGAGCAGTGGTGCGATCGGTGTCAGCGCAGCCAGGGACGGGATGATACAGTAGTAAAGTTGAAGCACTTGTAGCTGCGAGAGTGAGAGCAGTGCGTTGGCGCCGATTCGTGATGAGATCGCTCGAAGAACTCGAAGGTTGGGAACCTTATCGCCCCACGAGAACGTCACCTCACGCCTCGTTTGCAGAAAGAGCTCCGGCAGCCGTGGAAAGGACCACAACTGCTCATACCTGGAGAGTGCACTCACGTGGAGCGTGAGTGTCTCTAGGCTCGCATCCAGCGAGTTCAGCGACGACAGCGCGAGGCTGGAGCTGGCGACGCTGAGGTGTTTAACGGAGCCAAGAAGCCAAGCGGAGAGCACGACTGGGCCACCGCTGCGACTACCGCCAATGCTCACGCTTTCCAGCGCCGGCAGATCGACCAGGTACGCCTGCTGTCAGGTCTCTTGGACGCGAATCTGCTTGATGAAGTGCCTCATCCTTGCCAATCGCCGAAAAATGCGGTCCGCCTTCTCCGCCGTTCAAGGCACGCGCAACGACCCGCACTCGAAGAACTGGCGACGCATGGGCGAGTCCACCACGCTCTTGCTCAGCGCCATCAGTGGGCGCTGCTCATGGCGCGGCACGAAGGCGATCAGCACCCAGCACTCGTGGTCGGCCGTCAGCACCGCCATCGTCGAGTGCTTGTGTCGAGATTCTCGACTCCCGAAGGATGCAGTCATTTCCGTACATTCATTGGTTAAAAATAGTTAATATTATGATAAGAGCATTATGATTGGAGAAAATCTTATCGTCCCCGTTACGGAGCTCCCTGGATCCACAACACCGACAGTTCCCAAAATCCAGAGAACATGGACCTGGACCACGAGTGCTGGGCGAGCGTCGCTTCCTTCCTGCAGCGACACGAGCAGCGCGTGCTGATGGCGCTGTGCAAGAGCGCGGTGGACTCGCCCATGCGTCTCCAGTTCTTCGAGTGTTCGTGATGGTGCGTGCCCCCGACAGAGGCGCAGACCGCACGGGTACTCAAGACGCTGACAATGAAGCGCTTCATTAAGCGACTCGAAGTCCGACGTGATAGCAGGCCTACATCTTCGACCTTCCCGCGCTGGAATTTGTGAGCGTTCGGTACTACAACACAAAGGTCCCCTTCGTGCTGTCGTCTTAGCTGCTCGGCTCCGTCACGAAGCTCCACCTCGACTGCCCGCACCTCTCGCTGCCGTCGCTCAACTCTCGCGAGTGGGAAACTTGAGGAGCTCACACTGCGTGCGAAGTCGCTGACAGACCATCGACACATAAAACTATTACCCCGTTTGAGGAAGCTCTGGCTCCACTCGGCGCCAGGAGAGAGGTTTTGTGGAGCAACAAGGTGCCCAGCCTTCGCGTTTTGAACGCCATCGGCTCGGAGATTGGCACCAACACGCTGCTGCCACTGATCCACTTGAAAGAGCTGTCTTTCGTGGAGTGCAAGCTTAAATTGCTGCCGATGCTTCTGCCAGTGGCGCAAAAGCTGAAGAGTTTAACCCTGCAGAGCGCCATCATCGGAGTGCCGCCGCCTCGAGAAGACAAAAGCGCGTTTTTCGCGTCACTGACTCTAGTCCAGGAGCTCAACATGATCGTCACTGAGCTGAACCTAAAAAGTCTGACGTCGTTGTCGCGATTGATGGGCTTGAAGAAGCTTGGGCTCGCCGAGAAGACTGTGGCAGACCTGGCGCCGCTGTTTGGGTTGACGCAATTGGAAGAACTGAATTTGGAAGCAGACAGCGGCATTGACTGGAGCCTCATTGCGGAGTTGAAGAAGCTGCGCACGCTGTCGCTTTATGGGGAAAGCACCCAATGGAGTCAGTCGTGGGCTCGTGCGGTGCACCAGCTTCCAGCGCTTCAGATCCTGAACTACCCGTTCAAGATGTCTCCCAAGTATCCGCTGGTGCACCTTAGACAGATCGAGGTCAGCAATGGTTCGCCAAAGCCAGCGCGATTCGCCGCCGGTTGCTGCCCGAATCTCCAAAGCCTGTATGTCGATGGAGCGTTCGACTTGGAGAGCGTCGTCACGAGCTTCCCTAAGCTCACATCGCTGTCTTTGGGCGGCTTGAGGGGCTGCAAGGACTATCGTCCGATAGCCCCTCTGACCTCACTTGAGCACCTTTTACTGCCTTCGAATCGTCGATGGTACTGGGGAGTTGACGGTGACGGTGATGGCAGCCAAGACGGTGGCGACAACGACAACGACGGGTACTACGATTTCAGTTACCTCTCCGACATGACACGGATGAAGAGGCTCTACTTGTCTGCGGTTTCGCTCGAAGGCCTCTCGGTGCTGCGCAACATGAAGCAACTGAGGCGGCTGGACGTCGCCAACTCCGACGTGAGCGACGTGTCGGCTCTCGCTGGACTTCACCACCTTAAGCCGGTGAACCTTCGAGGAACCAGCGTTCGTGGCGTCTCGTGTCTGCGAGGCCACCCGACTCTGAGAGACCTGACATTGCTGATTGCGGGCCTCTGATGGCGGGCGATAGCGGCGGTTTGGCGCTCCCGAACCTGGTCGCGCTCACCAAGGGGAACGATCCTCGTGATGCTTGAAGTTAGGTGCAGAGCCCCCATTTTCGACCAATTGCTTATCGCCTAAAGTGTTTTAACTCTCCTGATTGGTCAGAATCAACGTTTAAAAGCTGCTGATACCTTCTTGATGCAGAACAACTTCGTCAAGCCCCGACCGACCAACTGCCATGGACGTCGACCATGAGTGCTGGGCGTTGGTCGCCGCGTTCGTGCGACCCGACGAGCGCACTGAGCTCATGGCGCTGTGCAAGGCCGCGGTCGACTCGCCCATGCGCGTCGCGTTCCTTGAGCAGGGATCGTGGCGCTTCTCACCCAACCACCGCAAGGCAGACGAATTGCTGGTGAACGAGAAGATCAAGCGGAGGGTCAAGCGCGTTTGTGTCCAAAAGCCCTGGCAAGAGGCGTACCTCGCGCATCTTCCCGCGCTTGAGGATGTCTACATCTGCTACCCGAACGAGCGAGGCTGCTTTGAGTTCCCGCCTCGCGTCGCTGGTCGCATCAACGTGCTGACTATCGAGTGCCCGAACGTCTCGCTGCGGTCACTCAACTCGCTGACGGCGAGCCTCAAGACGCTTGACCTCCACGTCCAGGAGCTGCACGATGCCGAGCAGATGGAGCCTCTGCCAGAGATCACTGAGCTCACACTGCGATCCGTACGGCGCGGGTCGTTGCCCAGGTTCGACAAGGTGGCAAATCTGCGCGCTCTGCAAGTATCCGACTCGGAGACCAGCCTCTCCACGTTGACGCCGCTTGTGAACCTCGAAGAGCTGCGTGTGACGTCCTGCGCTGTGGGCTCGTTGTTGGTGTTTGGCTCGGCTGCACATCGACTAAAGGTGCTAGAACTCCGTGACGTGACATTCAACGACGCTGGAACCTCACACGAGCGCAGCGCCTTCATCGCGTCACTGAAGCGAGTGGAACAGCTCAGGCTCGAGTTCATGGACTTCCTCGACCTCGAAGGTCTCGTACCGCTGTCGCGATTGTCGGGTCTCAAGGAACTGCACCTCGGCTTCGACTTCAGAGACGATATATCGTCGTTGGCGGCGCTGACGCAATTGGAGCAGCTCTCCTTGGTCGCATCTCCCCACGCCGACTGGAGTCCGATCGCCAGCATGACAAAGCTCCAAGCATTGACGCAGAATGGCAACTGGAACGAGTGGAGCGCGTCGTCAGCCCGAGCGCTTCAGTCGCTGCCTTCGCTGACGCATCTCTGGCTTCCGTTCAAACTGACGCGCGAGTACCCGCTGCTGTGTCTCAAGACGCTGAAAGTCCGGCCCGACTGGGGCCAAGTGGCGCGCTTCGACCCTGGCTGCTGCCCAAACGTCCAAGCCCTCACGATCAGCGGTCGAGTCGACCTCCGCAACCTCGACAGGGCGTTTCCTAGGCTCAAATCGCTCGACTTGCTCGTGCTAACGAAGTGCGAAGACTTCCGCCCGCTTGGAAAGCTGGCCCAGCTCGAGCATCTGACGCTGCCTCCAGACTATGGGCGCGATGACGACGACGCCATATACCCAGGCTTCACGTTCCTCTCGGGGATGACGCGCATGGAGTCGCTCCACATGAAGTACGTTCCCATTGACGACCTGTCGGTGCTGCGCGGCATGTCACGCCTGAGGCAACTGGATCTCTCGCGCTCGCATGTCGAGGACCTGACGGCGCTCGCTGGGCTTGGCCACCTCCGGTCGCTGTCTCTTGGAGGCACGACTGTCAAGGACGTGTCGTGTTTGCAAGGGCATCCGTCACTGAGGGAAATCCACCTGCCCGCGGGAGCCAATCCTTCGCCGCTGAAGACGGAGACCGGCTTCACGCTTCCGAATCTCGTGCATCTCACACAAGAGACCGACGAACCATGACGAGGCATGAATTCACAAGTGCGTACGCCAGCAGTAGACATTCGATCTGCACGGTATACTTCACTGTTAGAGGCTTTGGCTGCTACAGCGCAAACCGCAGCGACCGACCTCTGTTGATATGCAATAAAACCCATGAGTCTTGAGGCGCAGCTCGTGCTTGAGGAGCTCCCAGCCGATCCGAGGCGACAGACTCGCTTACGCGGCGTCCGCGATCGCGTCCGAGCCCGAGAAGGTCGGCGGGCGGATCGAACTCTTGATGCCGAGCGACTCGAGCGCCAGGTGCGCCGCCTTCTGGCCCGAGATCATCATGGCGCCGAACGTGGGCCCCTGCAGCACAGTACACGATACAATCAGCCTCTGAACACTCATTTCACCCGATAAGAATGCTCGCGCTACCATGCGAGGGGCTCCCTCCAGCTCAGCAACTTCCATGCCGGCGACGATCATGCCCGGGACGATCTCCTTGGTGCCGTGGACGATCGCGTCCTCGGCGGTGCCCATGTCCAGGCACCCCATGCCCGGAACATGGTCCACCATGCCGATGTTCTGCAGACGCTTGACGCCCGACGCGCCCATGGGTCCGTCGTGGCCGCACGCGCTGATCAGCACCTTGCCCTCCATGACGTTGGGGTCCATGCAGCTCTGCGTGCCGTGGTTGAGTGTCACGAGCGTCCAGTTGGTCACGACGCCAGCGACGCGGCCCTTCTTGACGATCAGGTCCTCGATCGCCGTGGCGTTGAACAGCTTGACATTGGGCGCCTTAAGCAGCTTCGACATGACTGTCGACGTGAACAGCGCCGCGTGCTTGATCACCACGTGGTGCTCTTTCTCTTCGTACGGGATCTCCAGCTCGTCCAGGAACGCGTCGGCGGGCTTGCGCACGATCATGGCCGAGAAGAGCTGGCCGCCCAGCCACGCGCCGCCGCCGGGAGCCACGCTCTGCTCGATCAGAGCAACCTTGACGTCCGGGTGCTTGGAAAGCTCGTAAGCCGCCACGAGTCCGGCCGAACCGGCGCCGGCGATGATCACGTCCGTGTCCGCAAAGTCGTACATGTCCTTCATGTACCGCGTCGTCATCTCGCGCGAGACCTCGGCCTCCTTCACCGGACTGGCAAGCACCGCAACAGACAAACAAAGAGTTTGTTAACTCTGGATCTCCGTTGCTCGCCATGGGCGCGGTCGCAGTCAACGTACGCGAAGGCGTAGGCGTCGAACGGCGTCTTGCGCGCCGCGTTCTTCTGCTTCCACTCGTCCGACGGGCCAGGCGTGTTGCCCGTGCGGATGAGCTTGGCGTTCGGCCCGACCGTCGCAAACGCGCGCGCAAGAGGCGCACGCGCCGAGGTCTTAAGAGTCTTGGCAATGGGCAGCATAGTCTTTCCCTCTTCTGGGTGCCGGGAGCACACGGGAGACACACATGGGTCAACAACAGGTTTTCGCAGCAGTCCCTCCGCCGGTATGGACCGGATCAGGTTCTAAGGGTATAATCTCAGCCGGCCAGCGCACAGAACTCGTCCATGGTTGGCGAATCGGCACCCCTCGCTGGAAGTACGTCAGTACGCGCATCCACACGCAGTATACAAGCGGCAACCATGCAGCACACGTAGACACAAGGGGTCTCTGCATCCCACTCGCTAAATACACAAAGAGACAGGCACAGTACCGAGTAGAACGCTGACGGAGGGGCTGGGGACTCGGGCGTAGACGCTGGAGTCGCTTGGGAGGCTTGGGGACTTGAGTCTTGCGAGGCAAATCGGGGAATGAGCCCGTTGGTTGCATGGTCGGCGGATGAGCGGTGGAGAGTTCTGGAGGTTAACGGTCCTCACGGCCGTTAACGCCCATTGACGCTCGTTGATCTTGATTTTTGTATGGGATTCGTCTTCTCCCAGAGGATATGCTTCAGCGAGTGGTGATTGGTCCATTTTAATCCAAAGCTGATTGTGGGCGATTCGTTTGAGGCTGACCCAATTTTGTGGGGTGGAAACGTTATCAACGGCCAGTCTCTTGCCAATCATAAACACTGGCGACGCGCACAACATGATCACGCTCCCAAGTAGAGGCGGCACAGGTCCCGGAAATAGCAGCGCAGGATCCGCTGCTCGGCGTCCTTGACGACTGGCGGAGGGTTCGAGCTGTTGAGCTCCGGGCTCTGGATCAGGTGCGTCAGCAGCGTCACGTGGCTGCGCAAACAGGCACGTGTTAGAGGTCTGTGATCAATGCATCTCGAGAGTGAGTGATGGCCAACCTGTTGTTGAAGGTCTTGGGCTTGGAGTGGAGGTGCACGAGCAGCTCGAGGAACGGCAACTGGCGAAAGATCAGAGATGAGCATGGTATCGTCATGAAGATGGACATACGACAGCGCCACGTACCTCCCAGAAGTACTGGAAGAAGGCGTCGTCGTGCGACTCGGGCGCCAGCTGGAGAATGCGCAGCCCATACTTGAACTCCTCGGGCGGGAAGCACTGGTACAGCACAGCGGCAGCCGTATGCGCGCCGACCTTCACCAGGCATTGGCTCTGCACGGTTTGACATCATGGAGGCATCGCATTAGCCATGGGAGAGACACAACAACTATTCAGTAACAGTGATGCCGACCAGGCGAACGAGTGATGTCTGGTCAATGATGTCCACGACCGACACCATGTCGGAGAAGAAGTTGGTGGCGAGCGACGCGGCCACCAAGTACCCCTTGAGCGCACTGAGCGGGTCTGCATGCGCGCCGAAGACAAGGAACATCCGTTAGACCAGATCATCCATCTATATGAGCTCTCGTGGATCGTGTTCACGTACCGGACGTAGCGGACAGCTTCTGGCGGACGATCGGGTTCAAGGCGAGATCCGCCTTGGCGCAGTGCCATCGCGGCTCTCGCCCGCATCTGCGAACCAAACAGTCCAGCCCTGCGAGGAGCAGTGCGACTAGATCCGACTGGAACGACCGCAGGAACTGCGCTGACGTAAGCGTCGACTCGGACCTTGGTTCGCTCTTGACGCCGTCTGACTTGCCATCTTCGGGTGCAAAGGCTTGCAGGAACGCCAAGTCGCCGTACGGCGTCAGATCGAACGAAACGCGGTAGTCGCAGGCGTTGCGCATGTGTGCGCGGTGCAAAAGACCCGCTGAGATGCATACGAGCGTCTCTACGACCCACACAGGGAGGTCCACCATCTCGTTGGACGAGTCTTCCTGCTTGATGTCGTTGTTGACGCCACTATGACTGGAAGCAGACGTGCTCGCGTCTCCAACGATGTGGCGCCGCTTTGACAAAATGTCAGCCACGAGCTTGTTGCTGGTGGTGATCGAGAACTCTGCCTTGCCCGATGCTTGGCTCCCGTTGTCGCTTTCGCCACCGTGCAGACCTGGCAGTGGTGACGCCGACAGAGTCGACAAGAAGCGCACCGTTGCTCCGCATGCGAGTGCAAAGTCCAACTCGCCCTGCGCCTTCGCCGAGTCCTTCCACAGCGCCTTGCCTTGCTCCAGGAGGTCCCAGCAACTATGGGCCAGGCAAAATGTGACGAAGCTACGCCACGCATACGTGTCCTCGTCATGGGCCGGGCGAGTTTGGCCGCTACCAACGAGGGAGGTAAGTTGCTCCCGAACTGACGCGACAAACTTGGCCTTGTCTTTGGCGTTCTCGAACTCGTAGACTCTGCTCAGGTCCGCGATGACGCGGAAGTGGTCGCACTGCTGCTTCGTAGCGCCTCGGATATCGCGTTCGGCAATAAGAAGACGCTCAAGCGCATGAGGCTGCGTGGTAGGCGAGACGTCACTTGACTCTTCGTGCGGATTATATCCGCACTGCACCAACAGCTTCTCAATGTCCGCCACGTCCGCTATCGTTGGGACCATCTCGACCAGACGCGACACGAACTGCTTGAGCCGAGCCTTTGCTGAGTCGCCGCTAGCCAGGTTCTCCAGCAAGTACGCGGTGAGCGTCAGCACGAAGCGCGCAAGCTCAACAAAGACATGCGCAGCGCGATGCCCATCGCTCTCAGCATTTGTGGCCGACTGGAAAATCTCGCCTTGAAGCAGTCGGGCACACGAGGACACGCACAATTCCAGGTCGAGGATGTCGGCGGGCGCTTTCTCATCCGTCAACAGGTGGAAGCGAATGGCGTTGGCGATCGCGAGTCGCTTGTAGAAGAACCGCACGACTGGCGCAGACAATTGACCCTCTTCGTCATTCGCGCCTTCCTTGGAGTCGCAATTGGCGCGCATGAGTCGCAGCGCCTGCTGCTCCAGTGCTGCGCAATACCCGGGAGCGAACTGACTCAGCTCCGGTGCGACCATGTCGTTCCGGAGCAGCTCGATGACTTTCTCCCAGTCTCTGCTCTCCCACGCCAGCTCCACGTACGCCTTGGGTGCCTGGGCGCTCGCGGGTCCCTCCATCGTAGACTGCATTTCGAGGACAGCTTCGCACGCCTTCAAGTATCCCTCCAGGCTGTCTCGTTCGTCCTTTGAGAGCGCAACGACGTGGCTCTCAGCGCGGTCACTCCTGTTGTCGCTGTTGTACTCTTCGAGCAGTTCGGCGGCGCGACTGAAGCAGCCGTATGCTCGTTCGTAGCCAGAAAAGCTGAAGAAGTACACGCCCAGATCGTAGTAGGCGTCGAGCTGGGTCTGCAGCGGCAACGCTTGCTGCTCGTCGTCTTCCACCAGTGTGGCCTGGATGCTCTGCGCGATCTGCAGGTGGCTGGACATGAGATCGCCCAGCGCCACCTGATAACTCACGCCGAGGTCCTCGCCGTCGTTGCTGTTGCTACACGTGAGGTATCCGTTCTGCGACTGGCTCACGAGCGCGCGCAGCGTCCACCGCTGATGCAGAACGCGCGCCTCCAGCGGCCGCAGTGCCACGTCGCGCGCGAACTCGCTGCGCTGCGCCGGCGGCTGCTCGGCGAAGTCCACGATGCCGTCGACCAGCAGCCGCTGGAAGTGCAGCGGCAGCTCCTGCTCGACCGTGCGCAGCGAGAAGGCCATCTGCAGCGCCACCTGCGCCGCCAGCAGCAGCAGCGCGCGGTAGCGGTTGTTGCGGCCGTTGCCCTCGTCCGCCACGAGCTGCGCCTGGTCCAGGAATTCGCGCACCAGCTCCATGGCCGACGTCGCGCTGTGCACGTCGGCTGCCTGCTGCAGCCGCAGCGTCTCTAGCTGCAGAGAACACGTCGAGTTGCAGGTGTCAGTGTGTTTACAACGCCTAAAGCATCGCAGCAGCGCCCCAACCGACGACACTAAGCGAGACTTACGTGCTTCTGGAGCGCCTCCGGGTGCAGCAGGAACTCGAACCAGGCGTAGGACGGGGCCGCGGGCGGGATGTCCAGCACCGGCTGCTGGAAGATGGACCGGTACACGCCGCTGTCGACCTCCGCCGCCGGCGTCGACGGCCGCGGCGAGCCCGGCATGAGCGACATGGTCGTCGGTCAGTCGGGGAAAATTATACACGCGACTATGCAATTGTGACTCTGGTCGCGCCTTGGACACTGGGGAGCGTTGTGTATACGTTGATATACGTCCGTGTCTGTATAGGTTTATTCAGGGTCGTTATTTATGGATTGTGAACGCTGCCAAGTCACGTATTTTTGAACGAGCCACCGACGTGCTTAACGTATACAGTACATGCTGGACACTTGAAGCAAGGTTTAACAACGTGCATGATGTTGAAAATACGTTTGTGAACGTGGAACAGGTTGTCGAGTATATGTTCAGCAACATGTACACTCAGGCCGCTGCCTCAGTTGGGAGGTACCCCTTCGGCTACAGCCTGAACTGGATGATCTGGACCTCCTCACCGAGGTCGGCGTAGTTGCCCTCGACGCGCTTGAGCCGGAACTCGCGCCAGTTGATACCTCGGTAGTGCGGCTTCTCTCCTCCGCGCACCACGATGGGCTCGACGGTGGCGCTGTACGACGGGTTGTAGAAGAACGGCGCCGAGAAGCGACTGCTCTTGCCACGAACTTGTCGTTGGACCAGACTTGCACCATGTCGCCGATGTTGATCACGTATGTGCCCTTCTTGGGCGGCATGTTCGTCCACTGCTGCGCCTCGCGATGGAACACCTGGAGCGACGCCACTTCGACTTTTTGCAGCAGCACAGTGAGAGCTCCGCTGTCTGTGTGGTGGTACACGCCCATTGTCTGCTCGGGCTCCGACGCCACCGGGTAGTGGTTTAGGCGCAACGCACTCGTGTTGTCCGAGATCTTGGCCGCTTTGTCGCCCGCCTTGCTCACTTCCTGGTGGAAGAACTGGTCGAAGAAGTCCGCACGTTCGCCCAACGCGACAGCAAACACCTGCGTCAGACGCCGCGCGATGTGCTCCACCTTGGAGAAGTAGTCGGCCAAGGTCGACCGGAACCCCGGCAAGAGTTCGTCACTCGGCCACTGGTTTTGGTCATTGCGGAGACGCGTGTACACGTTGTTGTCCGGCGGCCCGTCCTCCTGGCGACCAGCAAAGTCGAACACCTCCTTGCAATCCAGCTTGTTCTTGGTCAGCTCGCTGTCGAAATACCCTCGAGCGTTGTCTTCGGCCCGCCGCAGCGTGTTCTTGACGCCCTTGGGTAGCCAAAAGAAGGCACGCATGGCGCTCTGGAAATTCTCCAACTCTTGTTCACGCACTCCGTGGTTGCGGATGTAGAAGAACCCCCACTCCGCTGCGGCGTTGCGCACGTTGGAGATCACATCAGCGAGCGCCGGGTTGTCTTCACGCAGCTCGGAGGCGACACTCGCGTTGTCCATCAGTGCAATGAGTGCGCCAATGTCGATGACGGGGACCTCGAGCACGCTCTTGGCAGCGGTAGTGGAAGCCATTCTTGAGGTTGTTCGATGGAGGCGTGAAGGTGGACGGGTTGATGTACCTCCTGATTGGGGCAACGAAAATGGCACAATGAACACCATCTCCGGAGGTCTCCAAGCGGCCGGAGACCGATCGCCACATGCTTCGATGAGAGTCTCATCAGGGTGTGGTGATGAGATGAGGGTCTCATCATGAGACGGTCGGGAGATTGGGACCGAATGAGCGACGTCGAAATCGGAGAAGTGCATGGGGTTAAGGTGACGCAGCCACATTGTAGTCGCGGATTGGACGGATAACACCTAGTGATGTTCAACACCCTTGTGGGTCAACGTGTACTGTACAGTACACTGTGCAGACCACACATCACGGATGCTCTTCAACATGGCTCAAGCAGTGAGGAGTGGAATGCGGTCGCCGTTCTTGCAGCCATCTCTGCGTTTGACAGAGGAACGTTGATCATAAGCGTGCCAACTAACGTTCATTGTTGATTAACCTTCTCTCTCCCTCTGATTCATCTCGAGCCTGCCACTCTCTTCAAGCCTTGCTCTCTCTCTCTCTCTCCCTCTCTCTCTCCCTCTCTCTCTCCACCACTCTAAAAGTCCATGAGCAGGCGGCGCGGGTCGCTCACGGCGTCGGCGATGCTCTTGAGGAACGTGACGCCCTCCCGTCCGTCGATGATGCGGTGGTCGTACGTCAGCGACAGGTACATCATGGGGCGCGGCACGAGCTCGCCGTTGAGCAGCCCCGGGCGCATCTGCACGCTGTGCACGCCGAGCACGGCCGACTGCGGGGACGTGAGCATCGACGTGCTCAGCAGCGAGCCGAACACGCCGCTGTTGTTGACCGAGAAGGTGCCGCCGGCCAGGTCCTCGACCGCCAGCGTGCCGTCGCGCGCCTGCTGGCCGAGCGCCGCCAGCGTCTTCTCGATCTGCGGGATGCTCAGGTTCTCCACGTCGCGGATCACGGGCGAGACAACACTACAGAGGCATCAAGCAGTCACGAGAATTGGTCAGCGACACGTCCACAGGACACCACCAACAGCAATCAGCATCTACCCGCGCCCCGACGCCACCGAGACGTTAATGTCGACAAAGTCGTTGTGGATCAGCTCCTTCGCGTCCATGTCCATGACTGCACGGGAACACAGCATGGTCAGTTCCTTAACACCACACCACTGGCACTAGCACGGCGAAAACAACAGCCCAACGTACAGGAGTTGACAGCGGGAACCTGCTTGAGCGCCTGGGCGCTGGCCTTGAGGAAGGCCGACATGAAGCCGAGCTTGACGCCGTGCGCCTTCTCGAACGAGTCGCCCAGCTCGTCGCGGAGCGCAATCAGGCTGCCGAGGTCGCACTCCTGGAACGTGCTGAGCATGGCCGCCGAGTTCTGCGTGTCCTTCTGGCGCTGCGCCGCGCGGACCTTGAGCGCGCTCATCTGCACGCGCGTCTCGTTGCGACGGAAGCGGCCAACCGGCTCGCTCGACGCAGCAGCGCCAGCCGCAGCGGGAGCAGGGGTTGACGGCGTGGGCGCCGCCTTGGCAGCAGGAGCCGGGGTGGACGCAGTGGGGACAGCGGGAGCCGGTGTCGACGGCTCGACGGTCGTCGTGGTCGCGGCCGTTGGAGCAGCCGCCTTGTCGAGCACGAAGAGCGGGGCGCCCACCTGAACGACCTCGTCAAGCCTCGCCAGCACGCTCGTGAGTTTGCCCGAGAAGGGGGCGTTCACGTCGACGCTGACCTGTTTTCAGCGAGACCATCCAGAGGCAAAGAGATATAGATGGTTAGTTGTACGTTCATGACGGAGCAATGGTCTCTCTTGGTACAAGGCTACCTTGTCCGTCTCAATGACAAGGACCGACTCGTCGGCCTTGACGTAGTCGCCAACGTCTGAAACACGTAGAAAGAGAATGGTTAGCGTATTGTCAACTGCAAAGAGATCAGTGACGAGCCATCACACTCACGCTTGAGGAAGGTCACGACGGTGCCCTCCGAGATCGAGTCGCCCATCGCCGGGACGTTGACCGTCTCGAGATCTTCGGCGCCAGCCGAAGCAGCGGCAGCCGGGGCCGCAACCTCGGCCTCGGCCGCAGGAGCAGGGACCGAAGCGGAGGCAGCGCCACTGGACGCCTGCTTGACCACGCTGAAGAGCGGCGCGCCGACCAGCACGTTGTCGTCGACCTTGGCCAGCTGCTCC
The DNA here is from genome assembly GCA_023337975.1 of Phytopythium ostracodes. NCBI lineage: Eukaryota > Oomycota > Peronosporomycetes > Pythiales > Pythiaceae > Phytopythium > Phytopythium ostracodes. The sequence goes on from JAADXW010000356.1 coordinate 16,587, forward strand.
TCCAGGACCCCGGAGAACGGCGCGCGGACGTCCACACTGACCTGTGTACACCGTAACAGAGCACCGAGTGAGCGCCTTGATACTGTAGGTTGGAAGCAGCAAATCGTCCGACGCACCTTGTCCGTCTCGAGCACGACCACGACGTCGTCGGCCTCGACGAAGTCACCGGGGGCTGTCATCATAGTTCAAGGCACGAATACGGTAAGACACCAGTCGTAGATTCTCATTAACAATCGCATCGCACCCTTGAGCCACTCGACGACCGTGCCCTCCGAGATGGAGTCGCCCATGGACGGCACCGGCACCGGCTCCGGCTCCGCGGCGGCTAAAAGACAAATTACAGCGCATACACATTCGTCAGGCCGTCATTCCGTCTGCATCCATCGCACCAAAGGATTCATACCGGAGGAGAACGCGCGTGCGGCCGCGAGCTGCGGCTGGAAGCTGCAAGCACCCGACAAGACGACAACTCCATAAGTAAGACCGCCTCTCAAAGCTCAAAATCTCGACAAACTATCACCTCTTGCCGCTCGCGAGCGCGTTCTGCAGTGCCGAGAAGGCGCGCGCTGGAGCGGCCGCGCTCAGACGGCTCCGCGCCGCCATCTCGACGCGCGCGGCCTGCGAACACGCACCACCAAAACGCCACCCCAAACCCATCAGAACGCCGCTGTAAACGCCCGAAAAAAAAACGGGAACGCCGCGCAGACGCCGCACACGAAACGCACCGTGGTCTTGGCAAGGCGCTGGGCGGCCAGGCGGCCCCCGCGCGCGCGAACAGAGCGCCCTACGGCCTGGAAACTCATGGCGATCGCTACTTATCGTCTGTGCAAATGGCCAGTCGGTCGGGCGGCTACGCTTCCCCCCTCCTCTCGCCACCCCACAAACTCACGGTACGCACCTGGAGCGCCCCACATTGTGCGATTTAACAGGTACTAGGGTTGCATTACCCATTATCCCCAGTGCGCCATATCACCAGCGACACACCGGTATTTCTGTAAATACCGGTATAAGTTCAAAAATACCGGTATTTGACCAGTATTTTATTTTTTTCGCGGGAAAACGAGCGAGACTGCGCGCGCTTTTTCGCTCAAAATCTGGGACGCCAAGACCTCATTGACCACCGCTTTCGACCGACGTCAACGGCGGCGACTGGCGTGTTCCGCGGCAGCACAGCGAGGGACGATGACGCCCAGGGCGCAGTCGACAAGAGGCCGGCGCAGGGCGGCAGTGGCGGCGGCGCAGCGGCCCATCACGGCGTTCATGAGCCCCAACAAGGTCAAGGAGGACGTGCAGTTCAAGGTGCCGTTCCTACCGCTCACGTCGCCCGAGGAGCCCACGCCCACGGCTTTCTACAGCGACCGGCCGCTGTACGCACACCAGCAGCGCTCGCTGCACCGCATGCTGCAGATCGAGGCGCGCGACGAGGCCGTGGCCAAGTTCAACTTCGGCATGCTTGACTACTTCTCCAAGGGCGGGTGCCTCGCCGACGCCATCGGCATGGGCAAGACCGCCACGATGCTGGCGCTCATGGTGGCCGAGCCGCGCGACTCGGCGCTTGGCGGCAACCTGCTGGTCGCGCCGTCCCATTTGCTGGAGCAGTGGCGTATGGAGGTCGCCAAGTTCGTGCGTCCGGGCGCTATCGACGTTATTGTCGGTCTGCGCAACTACGAGAAGGCGCTCAACGAGGACGCGGTTATCTCCAACCGCACACTCGTGCTCGTGGGCGTCGAGGAAGCTGTGGCCTCGCGCGCGTTCCACTACCAATTCGGGAAGCTCTACTCGCGCGAGGTCGGAGCTGACGGCAAGCCGCTGGAGTCCGTCGACCCGATGAGCATGCTCGAGTACGCGGAGGCCGCCAAACACGTGCACAAGGCGTATCGCGGCCTGGTGTGGGTGACCAAGCTGCACTTGCCGGACAAACCGTGGCGGCGAGTCATCTTCGAGGAGGTGCAGGACCTCGTGCTACCAGGAAAGCAGTCGCAGGATTGCTTCATCCAGCTCACGCACTGGTGCGAGAACGTGTGGCTCATTACGGCGACGCCGTTTCCGGCCAAGGCCGAGTCCATCTACGCCAACAACCAACTGCTCGGGTTCAAAAGACTGCGTCTGCGCCCAGAAGATCCAGCGTTCGACGAGATCAAGCGCAAGCTGTACCTCCGCAACTGTGCGCAGGTCAAGCAGGACGCGATCACCAGCAAGATCGCGCTGGTCGAGACGTACATCCCCGTCACGCTGCATCCGCGCGAGCTGCTGCTGTACAAGATTGAACACGTGCTCTCGGCAAACCAGTGCGATGACATTTTCGACCTGGGTGACGATACCCAAGCCATTACTGCCAACGGCACCGCCAGGGGCAATCGTTCTAACGGCAGTAGTGGAAGCGGCGCAACCACCAGCGCAAGTGACGACAGCTCCGCGACATCTTCATCGTCTACGAACCCTTTCTGGTCCGAGCAGTACACGTACGCGCGTCAGAGCTGCGTTCACGCGGGTATCTCGGACCGAATCCTCGAGCGCGAGTACGGACAGCAAGCCAACAGCAGCCAAGGAGCTCCAAGCGCGCGGCGTCAGGCGAAGGCGCGGCGACTCGCGCTGTCGGTCAAGATCAAGTCGCCAACAGAGGTGTACCGCCACGAGCAGTACCACTTAGACCGGCAGCTGACGATTGCAAAGCGACGGGAGGAAGAGGTTGAGATCATGGAAGCGGCGACGCGCAACACCGTGGAGATTTGCCGAGCGATTCACCTGCAAGTCTACTCCTCCGTGCGCGACTGCTTCGCTGACATGGAGACATCCGGGCTGCAGAAGTTCTTCAACGCGAACGGAGAGACTGAGGCGGGCTTCCGCATGCTGTCGGCTCACTACAAAGTCTGGGGGACGGAGATTCCGGAGCCGACGGAGCTCATCATGTACGATCAAAGTGAGATTGAAGATTACCTGCTCAAGCACTTCGACTCACAGCAGCGCATTGAGCACCTGCTGCGCGTGATGGAGTCCACGCTCAACGAGCGATGTCCGCGGGCGCGGATCATCGTGCAGGACCAGCTGCAGCAGCTGAAAGAATGCATCGCGCTCCAGGCCAAAGTACAGCGAGACGAAGACAAGGCTGACGGCGAGCTCCAACGCATCCCGCCGTACGGAAGCAAGATCGCACACCTCGTGCAGTACTTGAGTCGCCTCCGGAGCGTCAAGGTCGTCGTGTTCACAATGTGGGCGAACGCGCTGCGTGTGCTTCAGACGGCACTGCAGACTGCTGGTCTGACCTGCGCAGTGTTTCTCCAGCATCAATCGAGCGAGACCAAGGCCTCGCACCTCGCGTCGTTCATCGAGGGCGAGACCCAAGTGCTGCTGCTTCATTCGCTGACGAGTGCGTCCGGCATCAACCTGCAGGTCGCGTCCCACGTGATCTTCCTGGACCCGGTCGGCTTCAGTGCAGTCCAAGGCAGCACGCTCGAGCAACAAGCGATCGGCCGTGTGCTTCGCATGGGTCAGCGCAACAGTGAGGTGGCCGTCGTGCGCTTCGTGGCCAAGGACACGCTTGAGGCGAAGCTGTTCGACGGGATCCACGATGTCACACAGAAGACTGTAGCTGCCGACGACTCGTTCTTCGACGGCGAGCGCGCCACTGGAGATGCGTACGTGTGCGAAGGCTTTGACGCTCCCGCCGCGCGCCGCTACGTGATGCGCATGGCCGCGGTCAAGGGCGAGGAGAGTGCCGAGAAACAGGACGACGACGATGAGCAGATCGACATTGTGGGGTCCATGTCGCTCGAGGAGGCGATCAACCGGCGCGTGGAGGAGGCGGCGTCCGTGGGCGTCGTGTTTGACCTGACGGAAGACGCGGAGGAAGATCTGGAGCACCAGCTCGAAGCAGCTGCAGCAAGTGATGCGCTACGACCGTCAAAGCGGCGGAGAATGACGGGTGTCGGCGGGACAGCGGACGAAACGACACTGGGGACACCCACAGGACCGGTCGCTGTCAAGATGGAGCGCTGCGCGTGAGGTGGTATGCCCGCCGTGATGTACGATGCATTCGTTTCATGATACCCCAATTGTATCTCACTGACACGAGTTTATAAAGCGTTTATCTAGCTGCTACCCTCGCAGATCTGCCTTAAATGATGGCGAGCACGTGGGCCACTCCGACCGCAGCCAGGAGTCCCAATGCTCCGGCATTGGCCATCGAGGTGGCGCCCACGGCGGCGTTGCTGCTGCTGCTGTTGCTCGCGAAGTCGAGCGTGCTCGGGACTTGGAACAGGAAGTACACATTGTCGAAATAGCCCTCCGTCTTAAGGCGTCGAAGGCTGCGGCGCTCCCGCCCGCGCAGCTCCGAGCACGTGGCCGTTTGGGCCGTCAGGTCCTCCTTCAGGTTGTTGCCTTGGGTGTCGTAGTAGCAGTCGGGCAGATCGGCCGCCAGTTGCGTGAGCAGCGAGGCGCAGTAGCTGTAGCACGGCGCCGAGATGTAGTACTGCGACGTAGAGACGGTCGCGTAGAGGTAGCAGTCCGCGGAGTTGGCCACGTCGTATGCGTCGGTGACCATGGCCGTGAGGTTCTCGGTCGAGCACGACTCGGTCGAAAACGTCGGCGCCGTGATGGTGTCGCCCCCCTCACCCGTGAGCCACGACGAGCCGCTTCCGGTCGTCGTCCTCCACCACGGAGAGGACGTCGTAGCCTCAGGAGCACTCGTGGTGCTGTCGCCTTCAGGGGACGGAGTGTCTTCCGACGACGGCGACGAGCCTAACAGTCCGCCCTCGTTGCATTCGCCCGTGGACTCGGCCAGGTCGGCCTTTTCGTTGGCGCCGATCGTCATCATGCAGTCCGGCATCTTGACGTACAGGTCTTCCATGACGGCCTGGCAGCTCGTGCCACAGCTCCAGTTGATCTGCACGGCGTCGTCAATGACAGACGATTCGGCCGCGCACTGCACATCGCCGGCCGCGGCCTTGTACAGCGCCGAGATCTCGTCCTCCTGCGCGCTCGTGCAGATGCCGCACGTCGACAGCGTTCTCGCGATCTCCTGCTTCTTGTTGCCGGTCACGGCGTAGCCGTCGAAATAGTCGCAGTCGGGCAGCTCGTCGGCCACCTGCCGCATGACGTGCGCGCAGTTGAGGTCCGAGCACGTCCAGAAGATGTTGGCGGACATGGTCGTGAGCACGGCCGAGGACGCGCAGTCGACCGTCGAGGCGGCCCACAGGTAGAGCGAGTCCGTGGAGGCGATCTCGTCGGCGGTGCAGGTGGCTGCCATGGTCGACTTGCTCGCGACAGCAGCAGAGAGCAGGAGCAGGGGGAGACAGGAGCGTAGCGACGGCATTGCTGCAGCGGTGGGCTCGTACGACGGGTGGAGACCGTGTCGTGGGGAGGAAGCGAATCGAAGAATGAGAGCCTGTGCCGCAGTTGAGGCGGTCGACCGGCCTCCGATGGTGGTGCTCGCCGTATCGTACTCGACTGCAGCGGAGAGTGGGGGGTCATGGAGGCCATGCACTAACCTCTACTGTACCATTGACACAGAGCGCAGGCGCGGCAGACGTTGGTGGACACGCGCGCGCCCCGTCCGATTAAAGTGGGTGCAGGTGGGACGGGGCCAGTTCTTGTGACTGCGTTGTGCTGTGGTATCCGAGCGATTCACAGCGCAGAGGGCATTGTGCAGGTGCCACTACCGCTGGCTTTGCACGGCTTCGCTCACTGTTCGCGCATCAAACGGTCTGTGGCGCGTGTTGCCGCCGGCCCATCGACGGCGCGAGCGGCCTGATTAACGCGCTAATGACGCGTTACAGTGTACGCGTTACACATGGCTGAGATTTTTGCACCCTATCCGGTTGCAGTGGACAACGCCGGCACGACAAGGACTTTGCCCTCGGAGAAGCATCCCCGATGGCGCGAGAGGCAAACTGCGAGAGCGCCCCGATGCGATAGACTGTAGTACTGTTCTCAGCAGGAACCTTGCACGCGGGTGAATGATTCATTACGCATCCTTCCTGCTTCTGGTAGACGGGGGAGGGGGGAGCTTGGCCAGGAGAGCAGGATGTATACAACAGTAACGGTTGAAAGCTTCGGGCGGACCTGAAATCGACTGCGACCCATTTCGATGCATGAATCGTACTACAGCAATATAGTACTAGTAGGCTGGCGAGGTATCGTCCCGCTGCTGCATGCTCGCGTGACCTCGTCAGTCGAGTTCTGTCGGTCCCTGTTCGCTGGTCGGTTGGTCTGCTGCCCCTCGCGTGAATGTCAGGTGCAGCTGAGCTTCTGTCCGGATAATCGATGAGTATGATCGAGCCAGGTGACTTCTTGTGCCTTGCTGTCACGAAGTGAATTAGCAGGCAGCAGGTGGCAGCAGCGGTGCTGCATTACTGCGCAGAACAGCTCATGCGCGGCTTTGTCTTTGCGCTGTTGACTCCCTTGTGGGATGGGCCAGACTTGGTCTTTTACAAATCGTGTTCTGTTCTCCGTTGCGATGCACTCCAGCACTCCGCCCACAGTACGATGCTCTGACAGTGTCAGTGACACATCCACTCGCATCTCGCCACGACCACCAGTCGCACCGGTAATGACGCATTACGTACGCCTAGGCGCCGCGCATGTGTCCAAACCAGCAGCTTGTTTGCACCGCCAGCCTGATTACACTGCTCTGAACATCAAGACACTCCCCGCGAGGATGCTCACCACATTAGTCACCGACAGCTCCCACTGTACAGTATCAACACATTCACATTTCCCCACGACTGCAACGTGAACAAGTGAACTGTATACAACACAGTGTAACAGAGTGAGGCGATGGTCATCACCTACTGTACACAGAACGCGTGCTCGGACAGCAAACAGGCATCGCCAATCGACTCCTTCCGGCGTGAGCGAACTTTTAATTCCCGCCCCTGCCTCGAAAGCACTACTCGATAGAGGGCATCCGAACATGCAGGTAACCTACTCCCTTCTCCTCCTTTCCGCCCCCGCCTCCTTCCATCGCGTGACTGCGGCCATGTGCACCGCCGATGAGGTCGCCCAGACGGACCAGCTCTTCCTGGATGCCGCGTCCTACGCCGCCTGCGCGTCTCTAGCTGATACGAGCGCCACGCCCGCCGACATTAACTTTTCCTGCGCAGACCTCGAGTGTTCGATGTACGTGCGCATCATGGTGGACGCCGTGCCCGACTACGACTACACGTCGTCCGTCAACAAGAAGCAGGAGCTCTACAGCGCGCTGACCAAGTGCGGCTACTGCTCCAGCGCCCAGTAGGACGAGATCACGGAGTTGTACAAGGCAGCAGCCACGAACGCAGGGTATGCGGACTCTGCGAGTGTAACTGGCGGTGAGGTATTCATCTCCTGGAGCTGCGGCACGAGATGCCAAGGCTTCATGGAGGACATGGCCGCGAAGGCGTCAGACTGCATCGAGTCGGTAGGTTACTCCCAGAAGAAGAGAGTACAGTCCATCCTCCGTTTTCTACGACAGCTAATCGTTAATACTCTTCAAAAGCGATATCCCTAACCACACCAAATTATTTTGTGGGACCACTGATTTTACGAGCCAATCAGTATTGCAAATATCCCGGCTGGTCCAATCGTTGACGACTACAAAAAATTCCGCCAATCGCTGTGCTCCGTGCGAGGCGTTGGGGAGTACAACACTTCGACTTGCAAGAAACAAAATCTTCAAACCTCGTGCATGAATTCTCAAACTCAAAGCCATTCCGATCCTCCAAACACACTACTCATTATCCAATTTCCCCTCACACCAACAAATTGACCGGTCAGCAGGATGCCAAACACCGCTGCAGTTCCCAAACAAGCCAGAATGACAATCGCGCAGAAAATCGAGCTCTGCCGCTTGGCTGAAAACGGCATGTCATCTCCAAGACGCCTCGCCGA
>JAADXW010000357.1:0-24452 GCA_023337975.1 Phytopythium ostracodes
CAAATATTCTGATATTTTTTTTGGAATTATTTGGCTCACAATGACAAGCATGGTGCAATCGAAAGCGCTTGAAATTTGCTATTATCCACTATAATTTCAGCCAATAAGAGCAGAAAGTGGTGAATTTCTGCAAAAAAACACCATGTTCATAAGGCCTGGCGTGCACTGTAGAGCTTGCCGTGCAGTTTGCGCCATAGAAAACGGTACCAATCCGTATCTAGTGGGGCAAAAGAGAAACCTGTCCTTTCTCGTCTTATTGCGCGAGCAGCAGAGTGAACGATGGCCAAGATGCTGTGCTCAGTATACCAAGCAGGCAAGAAGCGGCCGAGCCAGTGATGCGATGGCCCTGATGTGGCGCGACTCCCCGCGCGTTCTGCCCCGTCCGCGGCGGTCCACTATGCTGGTGGTGGTGAGTACATTCGTTGCGTGAGCCGTGCGTGTCGCATGGTTGTCATGTTCGAACGGCGGCGACATGGCGACAGCCTCCGGCGACGGCGCGTCCCTCTGACATGCGCGAGCTGGGTTCATCACGCGGCCGGTTTCGCTGGAGCAGACGTCGTCGCGCGGTGGGCATGTACTGTAAATTACGTTTCATAGCCCTGCTCGTTCGCGTGCTCATGGGGTGCGACCCGCCTCTTTCGATGACCTCGCGCCGGAACTAACTCATATTAAACGCGCTAGCGATACAGCGAGCGCGATTATCCAGGCCCCATGTGCCGTCCAGGGAGCTGTGTGTTCTCTAAAGAATCAAGTTGCGCGACCTCGACGACCACTGAGGCACCGTTGACGTTGTCATGCGCGGAGGACCACCAGGGTGGGAAGCGGACGCCAGTGTACGGAGCGCGCTCCGTAAGCGTCCACTTCGCATTTTTGCGCCTACTGCTCAAGCTAACAGCAACCCGTTCCACGTGTTTCTCGCACTCCCAGTCGACACTCCACTTCTCTGATCTGCGAGGCAGACAGACATCCAGCCATGGCGCGCTATCGTTTGCGCCTGCTGATGCTGCTCGTGGCCGTCGTCGCTATCGCGTCGCTCCCGTCGGACGCTTTGCATGTGGACAAGCACGGAATCGTGAAGGTCGGCATAGAGGCGCACCTCAACATTTCGGTCCCGGTCGGTTCAATGCACACCGACGTTATCTCCCACAAGTGCACGTCGTACATTGCAGTCCACTTCGCCGACCTCGACCTCCCGTTAGGCAACGTCGTGATCGTTTCGTCGACGGACAAGTCCATCAAGGTCAGGCACAAGTACACCGTGAAGGGACGGGACGATCGCTCGACGATTCATTGCGAGCTTTGTACCGGGCAGTGAGGTCAGCATCGAGTACGTCGCGAGCAACATGTCAGTGTCGTCGAACCGGACAGCGTATCGCATCACTGGGTGGCGCGCCTGCTCATCAACGGGTCGTGGTTCTGCACTGGGTTTCTCGCGGGTAGCGAAGGCCACATCTTCACGAACGCGCACTGCTTCGATTACGATGGAGAAGCGCTGACGACGGACTTCGAGTTCGCTACCGAGAGCTCGTCGTGCAGTGATCTGTGTGAAGAGCAGCTCGGGTGCGCTGGCACTGTAGTGGCGACGCAGGCGACGCTTCTCGTTCGCGACGACGGCGTTGACTACGCGCTGCTGAAGCTACCCGAAGGCACGGACATGTCTGCGTACGGCTACTTGCGGACCCGCGAACCTGGACCGGTCAAAGGTGAAACCATCTACGTGCCGCAGTATCCGATGGAGTACGCGAAGCGTATTGTGAGCTATACAGACGACAATTCGAGTACCACGGTTCAGGCTGTGCACTCGAGTGACGTGTGCGGTGAGAACCAAGTGGAGCACGATGCTGATACTGAACAAGGAGCGTCTGGATCTCCGGTACTGTCCGACGAGGACAACACGGTGGTGGCGATCCATCACTGCGGCGGGTGCAACAACATGGCGATTGAGCTCCGGGACGTACTCGCCGGCTTGAAGATCAGGAACATCACTATTCGTGATTTGGTGGCTACGCCGGCTGGGTCAACCGACGCGTCGGGCGGCTCCGACGCGGCCATCACATCGGATTCAATAGACCAGCAAGAGCAACTCGGTTCTGCATCTGAATCTACCTACGCAGCAACATCGCTACAAGACGTGCCATCAGAGAAGCAGGAGCCTGACGAGTCAGTGGCTAATTCATCGGAAACTGCGGCGCCTGAGGGAGCCCCAGCGAGCCAGTAAACAAGGGATAAGGAGAAGCCGACGCCAGCGCCGACGACGGCCAAGCCGACGACTCCTGCGATGACGACGGAGGCGCCCACGCTGGCACCGACGGCTCGCAAGGCGACGCCAGCTCCGACGACCAGCAAGCACGCTACACCGGCGCCGACGACCGATGAGGCGACACCCGCACCTACTACGGAGAAGCCGACACCAGCGCCGACGGCTGGCAAGGCGACACCACCTCCGACGAGTGATAAGCATGCGATACCGGCGGCGACGAATGATGAGGCGACGCCCGCACCGACGCCTTGTGAGTCGACTACGGCCGAACCATCTCCTGCTGCGACCACAGTCATGCCCTTGGCGACTGCTGCCCCAACTCTAGCTACTACGAGCTCGTACGGCGGAGTGCAGTCGTCGACGGCCCCGTTGTCATCCGCACCGGACACTACCACAGCGACTCTATCCGTCGGCAGCCCAGCGCAAACGGAGACTCCCTTCTCCACTCTCACCCCAGCCCCGACTGCCACCAATGCGAAGCAGTACTGACGTCGTTAGAGCTGCGCCACAAGGCAACGCCTTGTATTTCCTTTTTGCTTGATTGAAGATTGCATGTAGCCATCGTCAGTCCGCTCCAACGTGCGAGATTGAATCGCACCGACAGGCCTGTTTGCCCGCCGTCGTGTCATACTTTAGTCACCTTGACACCTCGAATGCACTGATTATCCATTAATTCAAGTCAGTACACGGTGCTTATCTCTGCGGCGGTGGCTCATTCTTCGATCAATCAAGGCGAGTGGAGAGGGATGGCGGACGAGGACGCGCAGCGCGCGCGCGAGTACTTTGCGGCCACGCGCGCGCCCGCGTGGGTGGACGAGCGGCGCGAGCAGCTGCTGGACTTCCTGGAGCGCCACCGCGTGGTCGGGCGCTGCGTCGCCGTCGTCACCTCGGGCGGGACGACCGTGCCGCTCGAGCGCAACACGGTGCGCTTCCTCGACAACTTCTCCACGGGCGCGCGGGGCGCCGCCTCAGCCGAGTACGTCCCGAGCGAATAAAAGGCTGGCCGCAGGCGGTCTTAGTTGGATCTCTTAGTCGCCACGGAGCTGCTCGCTGAACCCTCTTTTTTTTCTTATTCGCGTGGCTGCAGATACTTTCTGAGCCTGGGATACGCGGTCGTCTACGTCAACCGGCCGGGATCCATCGTGCCGTTCGGAAGGCACCTGCAGGTACCGCGTCGCTATTAAACCCTTGATTGAAGAGACCTTGCTCACGGTTTATGCTGCGACGCCAATGCCCGATCGATGCAGAAGGCGACGGGGGCGGCGACGCTGGACCTGTCGTTCCTCCAGCACGTGACGCTGACGTCCGCGGGCGCGACGGACAAGAACGTGGCGCTGACGTTTGAGGACGTGGCGGCCAAGCGGCGCGTCATCAACGCCGTCAAGCAGTTCCAGGCGTCGGTCGAAGAAGCGGGCGCGCTACTGTCGCTGCCCTTCACGTCGGTGGACGACTACTTCTTCCTGCTCAAGCTCGTGGCCGAGTGCGTGGCGCCGTGGCACGAGCGCGCGCTGTTCTTTCTGGCGGCAGCCGTGAGCGACTTTTACATCCCGCAGCAGCAGCTCGCGACGCACAAGATCCAATCGCGCGAGGGTCCGCTGAAGCTGACGCTGGAGCCCGTGCCCAAGCTGCTGGGCGTGCTGCGTCGCGAGTGGGCGCCGCGCGCGTTCGTCGTTTCCTTTAAGCTCGAGACTGACTGGGGTCTGCTGCGCAAGAAGGCGCACCAGGCCATCGACAAGTACAACGTGCACCTCGTGGTCGCCAACGAGCTCCACTCCCGCTTCGACGAGGTGCTGCTCATTCCGAACGGCAGCAGCGGCGGCAAGAGCGTCGATGAGCGCGTGATTGAGCGCCCCGAGGATCACCCGGATATTGAGTCGACTCTCATCGACGCGATCGCAGGCGTGCACTTCAAGTTCATCGCGTCGCACGACGTGTCGGTGCCGGACGACGTCGGCTTCCGCCTGCCTGGACGCAGCAGCCGCGGCGGATACCGCGCGTGGCGCCGCCGCCTGCCGGCTCCGGTGCAGACAGCGCTCGTGACGATCGAGGAGCACCGCGAAGAGATCGCGGGCGTCGTACTGGGCGGGCTCATCTCGGTGTTCATCAACATGCTGCAGGCGCACCTGCGTCGCCGATCCAGCTAGAAAAGAGCGGTCGTTGGCCGTAGATTCAGTCGGTCGCAACGATGAACACGACAAGGACAAAGGACGGTTGCATTACGATATACGTACACGGCCGCTTCGCTACTCCAAACGCCGAGAGAGAGAGAGAGAGAGGCGCTCAACGGCTCGTCGATCAGTAAGCAGTCGCGCTCACTTGGACGGCTCGAGGTCGTCGCGCAGCTTCTGCAGGAACTCCTGCTTGGTCTCGTCCTTGGTCATGCCGCCGGCGCAGTTGGGCGAGCGCTGCACGGTGCTGTTGGCGCCCCACTGCGCGGGCGTCTTGCCCAGGATGGACAGCGCGTGCACCCCCGCGGCCAATTCCTCGCGCAGCACCTCGTTCACCATGCGGTGCCGCTGGATCAGCGGCTTGCCTTCGAACGCGTCCGCCACCACCACCACCTGCAGGATCGCACCACGGTGAGCACGCCCAGCAAGCCAACACCTGAGAATGGATGCAGCGCAGCGCACCTTGAAGTGCGTCTCGGCGCCCTTGGGCACGTTGTGCATGTAGCTCTCGTTGAGCACGTCCAGGTGCGCGGGCTGGAAGGCGCTCTGCAGCTTGTCGCGGATGCGGCACGCCACCGGCCCGGCAGCGTCGGCCATGACTCCGCGCGTCTTGAGCAGCAGGTTTGGTCAGCGAGCTGGATGCAGAGAAGAGCCCAGCAGCGCCCGCCCACCGACTGGCTGGCTGAGTGGCTGACTGACTGACTGGCCGACGGGTTCAAACGCAAAGTGGCTCACGCACCTGCCGCAGGAGAGCGCCGCGCGTGGACGGCGGCGAGCGAGCGGCGCCGATAAGCGACCACATGAGGGGAGGAAGAGGAGAGGAGGGGGGGAAGGCCGGTCGTCTGATTGGGCCGAGGCACCCAGCCCCAGTGCCCAACGTCGGACCGCGTCCCGAAATAGTTTGACCACGCTAATGGTATCAGAATACGACCTATGATAAGAGATATCTACAGTAAATGAGGACTCGTCCTAGTATAAGGTGCGGCTAAAAAGTGCGCACCCGAGGGGAAAAGTGGCCACGTTGGCGACAGACTGAAGCAAGCGTGCGGGGATAGCGGCCGGAAGCGACCTTTTGCGAGCGACATGGTGGGTCTACGCGCGTGTTTGCCGTGCATGCGGGAGGGAGAGCGTGTGGTGGAGACGGAAGAGGGCAGGTGTGCGGTGGTTGCTTGCGATTTGGATGAGAGCTGACGGTGATACGGCCGCGGGAACGTCGTGATCGTGTGCAGATTGAGTCGGTGCTGCTCGTGAGCCGGCAGGGCAAGACGCGCCTGGCCAAGTGGTACACGGCGGCGTCGCTCAAGGAGAAGACGCGCATCATCCGCGAGGTGACGTCGCTCGTGCTCTCGCGCCCGCACAAGCAGTGCAACTTCATCGAGTTCAAGGACAAGAAGATCGTGTACAAGCGGTGAGGAAGTGGAGGCGGGCGCTAGTAGCGTCCTGTTCGACGGAGAGGCTGACCGTTGGCTGTCTGTGCATGGGTGCTGAATAGATACGCGAGCCTGTACTTCATCATGCTCATCTCCAAGGACGATAACGAGCTCGTCACGCTCGAGACCATCCACATGTTCGTCGAGGTGCTCGACCGCTACTTTGGCAACGTGAGTACTGCCCGTGTGTGCCGCATATCGAGCCGCAAACGTAACTAACCCGGTCGACGACCCACTCGACCGCTCGCTTGTGCAGGTGTGCGAGCTCGACATCATTTTCAACTTCCACAAGGTGAGACCAAGGGCGTCGATCTGCCCAGAAGTATTAGCCCCACGACTGACGGTTGTTGGCGTTGGCGCAGGCGTACTACATCCTGGACGAGCTGGTGATCGGCGGCTTCCAGCAGGAGTCGAGCAAGAAGGAAATCCTGCGCGTCTGCACGCAGCAGGAGGACTACATGGACGAGTCCAAGGAGGAGGGCTTCACGCGTCCGCGCACGGGCACGCGCTAAGCAGGAGGCGCAAGGCGAGGAGCGGCTGGTCGGACTCCAACAGTGAAGCCACCGTCCGCATGCCGCGGCCTACGTGCGACGCAGACAAGAAGACGGATCGACGACGGCACAGCGAAGCGCTCGCCAGACTGAGTACCCCTGTGTGCGAGTGCTTTCGGAAAGCTTTTCTTGTCATGTGGCTGAATGACATGTATATGCGGTAAGCTGTTTGTTTTTGAGTCGCAGTCGTGTTGTTGAACATCCCGTGGGGTCATTCAAGTCGCGATGTCTATAGATAGCTGTTGTATACCGGTATGGCGGGGCTTCGACGACGGTGGGTTCGCCAATCCTCCTTGCTGATACTCCGAGTGACAAGGCATCGCCTGGCTCGCCGTGCTGAATGAAGAGTGTGCAGCCGAGCGCGCCAGGTACGGGGCTGCCGTCCCTTGCTGTGGCTTTCCCATTGCGGTTCTTGGCTGTTGTGGCGCGATAGCGATCGAGCAGTAACGAGCGCCTCATTCGTTAGTGTGCGCGCGCAAGCAGCTTTTCCGAGCGACGGCGGGGTTGAGTCTGGAAGAGCAGCGACAGGTGGTGACTCAGCTCCAGTCCAAAGGCGACAATGTGCTGCAGGTGGGCTTGCTCGACTCGTTCTGCGGTCGCTTGGGCTGCCCAGCGCATCTCAGGTCAACAAGATCAACGTGGGGGACCGTTGTTATCGTCTTGGTTAACGCCAATTGCTTCTCCACGCTGTAGAAAATCGAGCAGCTGAAGAAGGCGTCCAAGCAGCAGCAGAAAGCGACCAAAGGCAATAGCCTTAAGGTCAGTGATGAACATGCGCTGGCATTATGCCGGTAAAGCCTGACACGGCGTCCAACTCGTGCTTCGTACCAGTTCGAGTGGCTCCGCGAGCACAGCCAGCTCAAGCGCCTCGAAGAGGTAGGCAACACGTATTTTGTTGCATGTTGACACATTGTCTGACTCTGGTCTGCTGGGTGTCTGTGGCTGGCTACAGACGTGCTCGCGGGAACTCGAGTCGATACTGCTGCGCATGTACAATGACGCGTCCATGGAGATGGCCCCGCCTCAATCCGTAACGAAGGGGAAGGTTGACGCCGGTGGCATTGCAAAGAGCCCCGGCGTCAGGAAACCTACACCAGAATCATCCGAGCACGACTGTCTGAAGGGAAACGGCGACAAGGAGGCGGACAATAACAAGGAAGACGACGCAAGTCCATCGACAACGCCACGAGAGGAGCCAACGAAGACATTCAACTATGCGTCCGAGCTGGACGAGCTGATCGAAACCGAGCAGGCGAGCCGCGTGGCACTGCTGAACCAGGTCGCGTCTCTACGAGAACAGGTGCGGAGCAACGAGTTGGGATCGAAAGTCACGTTCGCATAGTGTGCTGACTGACGATGAGTGCGTTGGCTGAGGTCGTTTCCAACACAGCGAGTAGCGTTGAGGCAGCTCCAGGGCGCCGTAGCGGGTAAAGCGAGCGAAGTGGCAGTCTCTGGCGATGCGGACAGCAACCAGTCGGGCGACGACACCATGATCGTAAGCGTATTGTGATTGAGTAAGTGTTCAAAGTGTTATGCTGATGCGTGCCCTTCGACACTTGGTTCGCGAAGGCGAACGTGCGGGACTTGATCTTCGACGCCGTGATTGGGCTTCAGATCGTCGAGACAACACTCGAAGACGAAGTCGCGCAGTGCGAAAGAGACGTACGGCAGTCGTTCAACGCCGTGCTAGTAGGGATCCGCGGAGTGGGTGGCGACCCTTCTACCAGTGCGGCACTGCCTGGCAGCGAGATAGAAGACTCCGTCGCTAGCATGCTCCACAACGCAGGTGTCAACGGCTGCTCAGACGAGTTGCTGCGTCTGGAACTAATGCAGGAGGCGCACGAGCTGCACGAGTGCTTTCGCAGTGATCTGAAGCAGTACCGCCGTGACTTTAGCGCATCCGCGTCCAAGCCGGATGCCGCTGGTTCTCTTGACGCTGCGTTCTCTAAGTGCGGCGGCTGGATCGAAGCGGACGACGAGCGGTTCGTCAAGGCGCTGAAAGGCTTCAACGAGCGCCAGGGCGGCAGTAAGGGCAAGAAGGCCGAGCTGTTTTACGACGAAGTAGCCACTGTGCTCCCGCATATCGCGCTCAAGGAGGTCCGATGCCACGCCAAGTTCCACCAGCACTTGCGGTTCTACCAGGAGAAGTGCAGAGATCGCCACCGTGAGTTCAAGCGGCGCGTGGACGAGTTCCAAGCGCGCGCCGTTGAGCGAGTGCAGCAGGCAGCGCGGCAGCAAGTGGAGCGAGAACGCAAGGCGCAGGAGCTGACCGCGCAGAAGCAGAAGTGCGGGGACTTGCGAGGCAAAGTGGACCAGTGGCGGGTCACGAGAGAGGCCAAGGAGCGCATCGAGCTGCAGCAACGCGAGATTGAGGAGCTCGTGCAGCGGCAGAAGCAAGAGGAAGAAGAGCGCAGGTGGAAGAAGAAGCTCGAGCAGCAAAGAGTCGCTGTCGACGTGTACAGGTGCGTACTCGCTATAGTGTATCGTCCTCGTGGCACTGGATCAAAGCTGACTCCTGATGTGTTAACAGGCGAGAGCGCACGATGGAGCAGATTGCGCTCGAGAGGCGAGTGCTGGAGGAGCAGATCGAGCTGGAAAAGCAGAAGGCGGCACAGTCGCTCGTGAACAGCGAGCGCGTGCAGTTTCGACATGCCGAGTACCAGGTTGGGCTTCATGAAGAGTACGATTGTGTAGCGTATCCCTGAACGGCTCTTGTACCTCCCACAGCGCAAGTTGGACGAGCTCCGGCGTGAAGAAGAGGAGCGTGCGCGCGCCGAAGAGCAGCGAACCGCCAAGCTCAATGTACTGAAGGAGCAGACGCCGTACGCACAGATCATCGCCGGGATACTCGTGAGTTTGGCTCATCTCGTCTCGTCAGCTAAGGTGACAGTAGTAAGCGATATAACGGCCACCTCATCCTCCTGATTGCAGCCCGATCCGGAGCGCACGCGGCAGGAGACGGCAGCGTTCCGCGCCAATGTGGAGGCCGCGCAAGAAGACCTGCCAGTGCACGTGAGTCTTGCCGATTTGTAGCGAGTGTGTCCATCAACACCATCACGCTCTGATGCTCTTTCGTCACTGCACGGATGCAGGAGGCTGGGCTCTTCCCACGTCACGGGTACGACTGCGACACGCTCTTCAAGAACGCGCGCTTCAAGCTCGGCCTGGCGCTTCGGGTGCGTGGATGTTTGTACCGGCGCCTTCCCTGCCGGATGCCTGTGCTAACACTGCGTCGCTGCACGCAGAACGCCGGGCTCGAGTCGAGCGAGTACGCGCGGCAGGCGCTTGCCAACGTCAAAGTGTGCAACGTCGGCGCGTACCGGCACCACGTCAGCGAGTCGACAAAACTCTGGTGAGCCGGCGGCCACCCCAAGTATGCTACTCGTATATATTACACGTAAAGCCAAACACGACGGAGCGCAAACGTCAACTCGCAGCCATCTCACGCTTCGAGGCGATGCGTCTGCAAGTCGTTCACCATGCGCGCGCCTTCGGCGAGCTGCTTGTTGACCCGGTGCAGGCTCTTGAGCGCGCGCGAGCGCAGCGTGAACAGCTCCTTGCCTCGCGACTGGACGGCGGCCTCGACCGTCTGCAGCTCCTCCGTCAGCTCCGCGCGAGAGAGCTGCGCCATATGCGCCTGCTGTGAGCTGGCAGCCGCCGATCTCCGCCGGTGCGAACGGTTCATCCACCGGACGCAGTGCATCTGCACGCGACGCGCGCGCTTGTCGGCGTGCGCGCTGTTCTTGGCGGCCTGCAGCGCCTCCTTGAGCGCCGCGCGCTCCGTCTTGAGCTCCTGCAGCTCGTTCACACCCGTCGTGAAGCCCGCGTTGGCCGTCGTGAACACCGCCAGGCACTGTAACCACCATATTACCAGCGTAAGAACCCAGTACACACTCGTTGATAGCCAACCGCAGTCACTCACCTGGTAGGTGTCGCGGTACCAATGGCGCCAGTCGAGCCCCGCGGCCGCGTGCTCGTCGCCGACTACGCCGCCAATGGAGAACGCGGGCGGCTCGCCGGTAGACAGGAGGTTGCGGCTGGCGAACCCGCGCTGGAGCCGGTGGCCCAGCAGCCCAGTGCGCGCGTGCATCTGCGCGTGCTCGTCCTGCAGCAGCTCCAGCGCGCGCCGCTGCCACACAAGGCGCTCGTCCACGCCGCGCGCGACGCCCCGCGCCACGCAGGACACGCGGCACAGCTCGCGGAAGCCGAAGAAGCCCCAGACCTGCTGCTTGCACTCGTCTGGCAGCTGCAGCAGTATCGGGAGCCGCGTCGTCGTCGTCATTTCTCGAGAGACCTAGTGGAAGGAGGATATGAACTTCTCTTCTCCGTTGTTTTAGGATTTTGGCTCGCTTTTGGCAGCTTTTTTCTTAGGAAAAATTCCAATAAAAGTGGACGAATCGAAGTTCCCACTATATTATTTTGGCTCGGAAAAGACCAAGAAGTCGTGGAAGCAGAAAATTTAGGATTTACCATTGCGACCAATCAACCAAGCAAGCGCAGGTGACGCTGCGTTCGGCTCGTCATATCAAGCCCAATTGACTTCGTCTCAGCCATCTTTGGCGACAACGACGCTAATAGCAGCCTCCGCTGGTCGTGTAGGAGGCGCCTCTCGCATGGCTGTCGCCTTTGCTCACTCGTAGTCGCCATAGCCGTTCAAGCTGCCTGGCGCCACGGCAAATTGAGCCGCCGTCGGCCATTCGCTCAGGTTCGTCACCGTCGGACGCTCTTCAACGTCGTGACCGCTCCCTGCCGTTGGTCGTCACTCGCTTCGTGTCGTCGCTGTCGCCCGCTCTTGGAAGTCGTGGGCGCGCTCGTAGCTGGCCGTCGGCCGCTTGAGGCTGCCGAGGCCACTCTTGGCGCGGGCGGTTGCTGAGTTGTGGTCCCGTTAGCCGCTCTTGACACCGCTTCTCTCGACTTTTTCTCCTCGGTATGAATCAAAATGGCTGCTGACGTCCAACGATTTCGGTCCAAGTGTCGAGGCCTTCCGCTTGGCGTTGTTCGGAGGAGATCGAACCGTTCAACTGCTCGCTTGAATACCTCGTTCGCCTCGGTCATGGATGGTACCCGAGAGGTTGGAAACCCAGGAACGCAAGCGTGTAGCTTGTTCATCACTAGCCGTAGATCAGAAAAGCGCTTGTCATCGTCGCCCATCGCCATGTCTTTCGCGTCTAACGTTCGCAACGGAAATTGGCCACATAACCACAGTTGCCACGCCGCGAGCATCGTTACCCTAGGTAGCGTGATGTTACTACCGCCGCGGGTCAGCCTTGAGAACAGTCGGATTCCATGCCTCTGCTTGTCGTACTGACAGCCATGTATATACCATTTTGCAGTCGTTCGTGCCAAATTCGACATTCGATACAGCAACTATACAGTTGTATACCAACCTCGTATACATGTATAATGTGCACAGACACGGGCCAACTCGACATTTAAAACAGCCACCTCGGCAGTCAAAACAGTCGCACATTGCGCAATTGTTGTTCAGAGTATAATGGTATCAACGTTCGTCATTTTCGACCAAGATTCAACCTGAACTCGATGCAAATGATCACCTAGCAACCCACATGCATGTCCTCGAGAAGAATCGCCGGGCCGACGAGACGAAACGTGTGATGCACATACGACGCACATAGCTCGGGTTTGACAACAACAGGTAGTATCTCATCGCTTGCACGGACGAAAAACGAGGAGCGGTTAGCGGTAATTGTGGTTCCCTCAGGAGTATCGATGATGTTGCGACGGTTTTGCGCTATGAAGCGCTTGATGGCCGACTTGTACACAGAGAACACGTTGTCGATGGCGCTGAACATAGGAGAGTAAGGTCCGAGGCAGAGGAGGGCGGCGCGCTCGAACTCGGGCTCCTCGGACACCTCCTTCAAGTGCTTGTGGCACGGCGCGTTGTCCGCGACGAGGACGACGTATCCGAGGAAGTTCTGCCTCGAGATGAAGCGCAGCATGCGGCACACGTACTCGTTGCACGCGACGCTGTCGAACGAGCCGAAGCGGCTCTCAAAGTACTCCAACCCATCGCGAGAGATGCACGCAATGACGTGGATGTTGCGCCCCTTGGCGGCCACGTTGTGCTCGACAGCACACGTTCCTTCCTTGCTCAACCCGTAGTCCCGGCTACACCATAAATTGAAGATGATTTCGTCGAGGTACAGTATCTTCTTGTCGTTGGCGTAGTGGCCGAGCATAGCCAGTGCAAAGGTCTGCCGTTTTGCTTGTTGATGGGCATGTTGCGCGTGACGGAGTCGCAATGCTCATTTTGAGCGTGAAGCAGACCCCTTCGAGCGCGCGGCGGACTGTCTCAATGTCGATGGAGAGGGCGAACTGGTCCCTGAGCATGCCTTGCATATCCTGAAGCGCCAAGTCGTAGTTGTCGCTCAGCTTCTCGAAGAGGAACTCGGTGTGGGTCGGATCGATCTTGGGGTTGGACGCGCCGCCTCGACGCGACTCCTGCGCCTCCCAGACGCCCGTCAGCCGCGCCTCCTTGACCCATGCGCGCACAGTACGCGCCGCGATGCCGTTGTGTACTGCGACAGCGCGCCAGTCCTCCCTCTCCCACGCTGCGCTCAGCACGCGGTCCTTCGGAGTTGGGGTGCGTCTTGCTCATGGCGAACTCGAAAATGATCAAATATCCAGTCGAAATTACCCAATGATGGTTTCGGCTGAACGGGCGTTTTTGTAAGCATAAAATATATGCAAAATGACTGTTTCGACTGCCGAGGTGGCTGTTTTGAATGTCGAGTTGGCCCGTGTCTGTGCACAGTATACATGCATACGAGGTTGATATACAGATGTATAGTTGCTGTATCGAATGTCGAATTTGGCACGAACGACTGTGAAATGGTATAGCTATAGTAAAAGCAAGATGTACACAGTGACGTGCAGGGATAAACCTGCGGGAAGAAAGGTTGGTGTCGGGCTACTTGCTGGGTGCAGCGCGGCAAATGACCAAGTGTCTGTGAGCGGGTGCAGCCCGAGCACCAACCAAAACACATGTGTGTGTAGTAGCATGTGCATCCAAACTTACTGCTTGTTGCTGGTGCTGCCGGGGTGGGGAGCGCTGCTCGCCACCCGATGCATGACAGCTGGAGCCGGCTCGACTCGCGCGACAAGTCGAGCGAGCCCGGCTCGGCTCGGAGCGCTCGCTACGCATCCCGGCTCAGCCCACGCGCTGCGCGGCCTGGCTCTGCTCACCACCCTTCACAAGCCTGCCGTTCACTGCTTGTAACATTATCACCGGTTGGTCGCTAATCTCTGCAACAAATGGTACCGTGGGAGTAGCAACGGTGGGGTGAGTCGCGCTATTACCTGCAGCACTCCTGTGTCAGTTAGCGTTTGTACAAACATCTCGCGGATGTCTGCGCGCTGAGAGTTCTGGATCGGGGTTTTATGGATCGGGGTTAATTCAAATAATCCACCCACCTACCCCAAGGCTTCGGGGTCGGGATTTTGCGGGTTTTTTCGAAAGACCCACCCACCCCATGAACAGCGAGCACCCACCCACCCCAAAAGCAGTATAAAGTACCATTTTTACTGCAAAAAAAGTACTCGAGTATCAAATTGACAGATAGACGTGTGAGAAGCAGTATGGGATGGACAACTGGTCATATCTTTAGCTTTTATTTTAAATTTTTATTAACAAAAAAGCTTACTCAAGCAAACAAACGCTAGTTTCGACGCGTAATACTCGCGACTGGCAACGCGCGAGCTGCGTCGCGAAGGGCGCTCGGCTGGAAGTGGACGACGACAGCCTCTGGTAGATTGATAGAGCCAAACAGAGTCTAACTATTATCGTTTCAATGAGATCGGCGTTGCTGTCGATGAGAAAGCGTGGCGATGTGGTTGTCATTCATTGCCATACCGTAAGGCCCTGGTTCAGGTGCTGGCACGCCAACCTCTCTAAAAAAAATAGGAGCGGTTAGGGTTTATTGAACCGAGGCCATCGACGATCTGACCGGCTAAGATTGGTGGCACGCCTTGTACAAGCGTGTTCCACGTTCAGTGCGCGCCAACCAACGAATGCTAGGGAGTGCCGCACACACTGCCAGTGCCACTCCCGCATTCGCTGATTCTCTCCCATTCTGCCGTTGCTTCTGCCCCAACGGCCCACAGCACGCCCGTTGCTTTGCCCTGCCTATATTCGAGCGTCATGGCTGCGATGTTAGCCGTGGTGTCCGCCGCGATACCCACCGTGGAGACCGCAGTGAAGCCCGCCTTGGAGTCCGTCGTTATTCCCGCCATGGAGTCCGTCGTGACGCCCGTCGTGACACCCGCCTTGGAGCCCGCAGTGACGCCTACCATGGAGCCCGCCCTGACGCCCACAATGGAGCCTGTTGCGACGTTTGCTACTGCGGCCGTAGTCCCTGCCCCGGCTCCGGCCACTACGCCCGACGCCCCCGCTTGCGCCACGTCCAAGGAGAGACGAGGGGTACGGCGCTTGAAGTGGTCGAACGACATGATCGCCGAACTGCTGTGGCTGCGCTTCGCCGACGGCGATGTAAAGCGCCGACTTGAGGCTCCTGAGATGAAGCCCCAGAAGGCGCTGGTGTAGCAGTACTTTGCGATCGTGCTCTCGCAGTCGCAAGGTGTTATCATCAGCCACAAGTAGGTATGTATACTATTAAGCATATACTCTTTTGCGATTCACAGCCTATTGGTTTAACATCTTATGGTCTCAGTATGTGTCTGCGTCGGTGAATGCAGGTTGCACAAAAGTACCGCAAACTCAAATGCATTTACCGTAGAGAGGAGAGAGAGAAATGGGTAAGACGGGCAACTGCGCGCGTGAGTTGCGCAAAATCGACGACACCTTGTGAACCATTTTGAATGATGCGTTTGCCACGAGAGTCAGCATCAGCGGGGATGTGCTCATGGACCCCGACTTGAACGATGACGATGGGGACGAGCGTAATGACAGGCCCGCGGACAAGGCCAAAGACAACAAGACGAACGGCGGTTCGTCTTCGAAGGTCAAGGCGCAGCCTATTGCGCTGCAAGCTACAGCGGTGCAAGCGGTCATGGAAGCTATTGCTGTGTCGTTCGGCGCGCGCGCTTCCACTGACGAGCCCTTGCGTGCGCTGAAGGAGGTGCTCCAGCGTCAGCACAAGGAGACGCGCCGGTTTCAGGAAATGCAGTTGCACATCGTGCAGCACCTCGTCTCTCAGGACAAGAACTATGGAGTGTAGAAAGAATCAGGAGATGCAATCGCCATGCACACACGTAGGTATGGAATGTGGGGACCATTTCATTGAATGCAAACGGACTTTTTGCCATGACTACCTAGTGATTCGCAAGCTCCTAGAGATCCAAAGCAAAAATGTCGGCCAGGTCATCTCGCTTTGCAACCCCTTGCAAATTTGAAATAGGTTGCTCAGGATCGGGTGGATCTTGTTGTGTTGACACCCCTGCCTCTACGAACAACGGATCGCCGCCGTGGATGGCTTGTGTGTCCTTCGCCATGATGAGGAGATCGTGAGGCACCGCACAACCCAATATCACCTTCGTAACCCGTTCGGGCGTCTTTTGCTCGAGTTTGCCGGTCAAGATCCTGAAGCGGTTCTTGAGGCGACCGAAGGCGCACTCCACCACAATTCGCGTCGCGAGTGCGCCTTGTTGTACGCACGATTGCGAGCATCCTCCGTTGCTTCAGCCTCTGGGAATGGGGTCAACAGGTGGCTCCAGATCTTGTAACCTGCGTCTGCGAGCAGGTGCTTACCGGGTGAAACGAACGTGGACAAACCTCGAGGCAAATACACCATATAATCAAGACCATAGCTAGTGTGAGTGGTACAGTGAAATGTCATCACAATACAAACTTACCGTTTCTTTACTCCAGATCCATTCCATAATGATTGATCAATGTCGGATCCGGAGCAGAACGATATAGACCGAAATGCCCCAAGGTGGTCCACGACCGCTTGGACATTTACTGCAGGAAAACCATTCCTGTAGTACCAGCCCTCGTAGTCGCGAGGGCGCGAGATAGCTACCAGGGTCCCGACATCTACTCCCACCACACCGGGAAACCCGGCAATACTAAAGAACCCTCCTCCACCGCCTCAACCTCCTCTGCGGAGGGCAACATCACATACCGCTCTGCCATGGTACTAAGTACGTCTAGAGTGTCGTTGATATAGACAATAGCACGGGCCCTAGAAATGCCCAGGACTGTAATGGCCTCATCCATTGTACCGCCCTGAGCTAAGTAGATCATCGTCAGCACAACGCGCTTAACCAGGGGGTGCTTGTTGTTGAGAGCAGGCTTGCACTCTCAAGCAGCATGCACGGCTCGATAAATGAGCAAAAAGACTCCTGGTCGCACCGGAACTTCTTTCTAAACCAGTCAGTGCGACCAGCGCTCATCATCTACTCAAGCGCCACTGCATTGAGCGTTGAGATAGTATCGGTTGCCACCCTAAGACTGCGCAGATCAGTGACTGCATCCTCAATCGCACCGACGCAAGCGCTTAATACAGCGGCACACAGTGCCGCAACCTCAGGGTCCATAACGGCGGATGGGTGTGCAAATGGACAGTAAAATTCTACACCGATGGATGGTGATGGCCGGCGGTGTCTGGAACAATTGCGCTCCACTCAAAACAGCTCATGTTGGCGTTCTGAAAAACGATGGCCAGGGGCACAAATTCTGAAAAACGGTACAATGTGCCAAATAATGTTGACCAATAATCTATAATAATTTATATTACCGACGGGAAATTAAAGTCACACGTTTGCATTGTCAATTGAGAAGCTGAAAAGTGTTTTTTTTTACGCTCTTCGCTATGTCGGCTCCTCATTCGGTCATTTGCACGGTCAGACACAGCATAGGTGCGTCGGAACTGACGTGTGAAGAGCGGAAATCCAATCAGGTCCTTCATGACACCGGTTTGACGCTTTCGGTGATCTCAAAAGCGACCCATCGCTCCATTGATCCGTGCCGCAGGCTCATCAAAGCGCGCAGACAGCCAGCGAAGCCGTCTCGGCGCGGAAGACCGAAAAAAGTGACCGAGCGGGACAAGCGGTCGATGGTTCATGCGATGTCTGAGGTGAGCGCCAGCGCCAAAAGCGTCGAGCATGCTTTAGGGGTGGAAATGAGCTTGCGGACAATGCAGCGAGTTTACTAGAGCGTGCCACGACTGAAGTTTAAGAAGATCTGCGCGGGTCCGGAGCTGCTGCCTCGCCACTGGTCCGCGCGCAAGAAGTGGACCAACGACAACGAGGCCAAGACGAGCGCAGAGTAGTCCAAGGTGCTGCTCAGCGATGAGAAGAAGTGGAACCTAGATAGTTAGGGCGGCTTGCGACGACGTTGGTTCGACTCAAGGTGATCTGATCCTGTTGCTGTGCGACTTCACTCCAGTGGCGGCAACGTGGTGATCTGGGGCGGCTTTTCGGGGACGCAAAAGACGCGTCTCGAGTTTTTTAAGTGCAACGTCAACTGCGTGAAGTACATTGCAACGCACCAGGAGTATTTGTAACTGTCGCTAAACGCTGAAAACCAAACCTTTCAGCACGACAACGCCCCTGCGTATGCCTCGCCGGCCACGAAGCGCTGGCTATCCAAATACAACGTCATTGTCATGAAGTGGCCAACGAAATCTCCGGACTTGAACGCGATTGAGAACCTCAGGAGGTTGATGAACTACCGTGTCTACTATAAAGGGCGCTAATTCTACTCGATCTCCAAGCTGAAAGAGGACGTGCAGAAGGCTTGGGACTCTGTGCCGGCTTCATACCTTGAAACATTCGTCAACTTCAATCCCAACCGCTGCCAACTGGTAAAGGAATACTGAGGAAGATATGTTTTGTATTAGCAACGTTTTGTTTGAAACGCAATGCTTAAAATACGAATCTGACCGACCGACACTTGATATGCCTTTGGCTTTAACTGTGTATCCATTTTGTTTTTTTTGTATTGCTCAGTGAAAAATGCGTTTTTTTCGTTGAAAACAGTATCATTTGAGAGCTCTCGTAATTAGCTATAAAACGAGGTCTTTGTCTCGTTCTCAGACGTATTATTGGCCTAAGTATTCTCACAAGTCACCGTTTTCACGTTTTATTGGCGCGCACTGTACCGTATGTATTCTTTGGCTCGCTGACGAGGGATGCGTTGCAAAGACGCAGGACAACATAAGCCCGATGATAGCGCCCAGGGTGTTTTTCCAGATAAAGAATGCAACCTGAACGTAACCTGGCCAAAAATTCTGTTATGAATCTGTTTTTTTGGCTTTATTTTTAATAAATAAACTTGTTTTAGCACCTAACCCTTGTAAATTTTAGGCTGATTGTACTCTTCTGTTTGGTGTGCTCGTCAGTTTCTTTTCATTCAACTAACATTTACTTTCGTCCTTCCTGAAGATAGGTTCGTGATTCGCGTAGATCAAATTGTCTCCCAGAAAATCGCTGGCGAAAAACTCTAAATTGGTCCGTCTGTGAAATACAACCTGGACTATAGGTTTTTCGAAATAGTATAGTGGAGGCCGATAAACTGCGTCAGCTGCAGCCTCGAGGCAGGTTTCGTTGCGGGCGTTCGGCAAACGGCCGTGGGGCGCGACCACTCAGGTGTAATTTACACCGAGTAAATGCGATCAAAGGAAGCAACGGCCGCTGGTTGAGGGGTTGTCGCCGTCTAAACAGTGCAGTAGTGCATCCATGCGCTGGCCAGCCGCTGGCCAGCCGCTGGCCAGCGTAAATTCGACACATCGCAGGTCGATTACCGCCCCAAATGCCCGCCAGTCGCTATGTATAACCACATTGCGTGGTCGTACTCTTGGCCCTTAGCTGCAACAAGGTCCTTACGACACTCCGGCCGTTGCTCAAAGAGCTTTATCTACGCTATAATAAACGAATTACAGTTTTTGTACTGTAATACGGCAGTTCGCAAAAATGTCATAATGCAAAACCCAAAACTTGGTGTGCTTTGCCCGAAATGCAACCAAACTTTGCGCCACTTCGTGTCCAACACGCAAAGTACGCATGATGTCATTAAGTTCGCACCTGGTGCGCCTTGGGGTGTGAAAGGAAGAAAAGAACACGCAGCCGACCCGGAACGACACACATCGCAGTAGCATTCGCCGCGGACGCTGGGAAGTGCTTGGTGCTGGCTGGACCATGGGCAACACACTGGGCAGCAAGAAGACGCTGAAGGAGCAGCTGCGCGAGAACAAGCGCGAGATCAACCGCGCGGTGCGGTCGCTGGACCGGGAGCGCGCGAACCTGCAGCTGCAGGAGAAGAAGCTCATCATCGAGATCAAGAAGATGGCGCGCGACGGGCAGATCGCGTCGGTCAAGATCATGGCCAGGGACCTGGTGCGCACGCGGCAGCACGTCACCAAGTTCTACACGATGCGCTCGCAGCTGCAGGCGGTGGCGCTGCGCCTGGAGACGGCCAAATCGGCGGAGGCCATGACGTCGGCGCTGCAGGGCACGACCAAGGCCATGCAGGCCATGGCCAAGACCATGAACCTGCCGCAGCTTAACCAGATCATGATGGAGTACGCCAAGGAGTCGGAGAAGATGGAAATGCAGCACGAGATGATCGGCGACACGATCGACGACGTCATGGACGCCGACCAGGACGAGGAGGAGGAGGACAAGATCGTCGGACAGGTGCTGGACGAGATCGGCATCGACCTCACGGGCGCCGTCCCCGAGGCGCCGCTCGCACAGCCCGCCGTAGCGGCCAAGGCTATCCCCGCCGCCGCCTCTGCGCTCCCTCCTGCTGCCCCCGTCGCAGCGGGGGCAGCGTCGTCATCCGGTGTGGCCTCTGCAGCTGCCGCCCCGAGCAGCGACTCAGCCATCAGCGACCTGGAAGCCCGGCTCAACAACCTGCGGAGATCGTGATCGTGATGGTGATCCTGGCCCAAGCAGGACGATACACGCGGTGGAGGAAAGCGACGGCGATTGCCGTAGTATCTAGTGAATGAGACCACCCCCACCATAACTTTGAACTCGACGTGCGGACGCCATGCATGGATGTGTATTTTGGTGTTGTGTATGTATGGCGGCGCCTCTGTCTCCGCCTGCCTGTGTCCGCTCTGTCCCTCAGCCCATGTCGGGGATGATAAGCAGGTTCTTGGGGATGAGGCAGAAGTGGAGCGCAAAGTAGACGAAGCGGTGGCACAGGAAGGTCTCGTCCTCGAAGGCCGTGAAGACCTCCGGGTGGTGGAAGTACGTGTGCGAGAAGATGCGGTACAGGCGGCGCGCGACCGACTGGAAGTACTGCGTGGCGTTGGACGAGACGGACACGCGCGAGGGGAACACGCGGCTGCTTGTGAGCAGCGCGTTCACGTTGTCCATCGTGTGCACGATGTACTCGAAGGCGCAGCACTCCTTGGGCGCCTTGTGCGCTGCGCAGAGGAAGACCCACTCGTCCGTGGCCTTCATCACTGGGCAGCCCTCGCGCGTGCACTTGCCGTCCAGGCACGCGACCAGCACGTTCAGCTCCTTCATGATCTGCCGCAGGTGCTCGTATTGCCACAGGTACGTGTCCTGGTCCTCCGGCGCGTCGTACACGGAGCTCAGCGCCGTCGGGTCCGCGCGCAGCAGCCGCTGGATCAGCTGCTCCGTCTCGAACGCGCCGCCCGAGTCGCCGCCCGCCGCGTTGGTCGCCTTGTACGCGTCCTCCCACGCGAAGAACTCGTCGTTGCGCGTGCCCGGCAGGTTCTTGCCCACGATCAGCGCCATCTTCCCTCTCCGGTCGTCAGGTAGTACGGTGTTGTATCGACTGTACCTGTAGCTGTTGGCAAAAGATGCCAGGGACGCATTAAGTTCGGTTCAAATATGTTAAGTACGCATAGAAACCGAACTTAGACGACGGAACCTTGAACCGTACCGCATCGCTTTCGGGTCGCACATGACGACCCTACACACGAGTCCTGCTGCTACTATCGCGCGGATAATGGATCTCACCTGCTCAGTAGTCAAGCGCGCCAATCTGAGCGGCCGATCATCGCTGTTCCCTCTTCTTTGTTTTTCCTATCGTTCGCTCCGTTGCGTCCTGCGACCGTGCTCCTGCCTATCAATCGCGCCACGAGTGGCTTCGCCGTCCGGCGCTCCCGTTCGCGTCGTTCGCGCGCGAGTTCTCCATCGCGAAGGGCGGCGCCACGTCGCGATACGAGAAACCCTCAAAGAATGGGTGGCTCAGCGCGTCCTTGGCCGTGACGCGGTCGTCCGGGTCGAGCGTCAGCATGAGTCGCAGCAGGTCCGCCAGCCCCGCGCGCGCGTCCTCGGTCAGGATCAGCTGTTCCAGCGGCCGCATCTTGCGCACGTGCTCGACGCTCTCATCGCTCGAGGCGCGAGCCGGCCAGTTCAATCGCCCACGCGAGAAGAACTTGCTGGACGCCTGGTGCTTACTCGCGGCTGACACCATGTGCGACGGCAGACGACCGATGCACTGCTCGATCAGCGCCAAGTGCTCCATGTTCTCGTGCTGTTTGGCCACACAAGGAGTGGAAACACGTCAGTAAGCTGCGGTTCGAGCGGCGTTAGATGCCAACAAACACGACTCACCGTGGCAAAAAGCAGCTCTCCCAAGTAGAGCTCAGCAATAATGCACCCAGCCGACCAAATATCCGATGGGTAGCTCCAGCCGAGGCCCAGGATCACCTCCGGCGATCGGTACTGGCGCGTGTTGATGATCGAGCTCTTGGACTCGTAGTCGTACGTGGCCCCACCAAAGTCAATCACTAAATGCATGGCACAACAGGACCGTCGATGAGACCACAATGTCAACACACAGCACCAATCCAAGACAAGGCACGTACATTTGACGGCGTTGCACGCAGGCGGATGCAGCACAGCGCGCTGCGAGTCGCTGTCCGAGTGTGCTCCTGATGCCTGCGACGACGACGCGAGGTCGCGCTTCTTCCACTGGCGGTGGTTGGACCACTGATCGCGCTCCGACCCGTACGGCGAGTCGTAAGAGGACGACGAGGAAGATGATGAAGGTGACGCTCCTCCCCAGGGCTCCTCTTCGTCGTCAACCAGCAAAATGTTCTCAGGCTTGAGGTCCGTGTGGATGAGCTTGATGCGATGGCAGTACTCGAGCGCTGTGAGCAACTGCCACGCGTACGCGCGGATACAGCGCAGCGGGAACGGCTTGTAGTCGTGATTCTTCAGGTAGTCGTACAGAGAGCAGCCTAGCCGCTCAAATACCATACACACGTGGCCCTTGTACTCGAACCTGATCGCGCGACAGCAAACGACAGCGACGGTAGATCAGATTGAGCACCGGTTACTGGCTCAAATTGAATAGTACGCTACGCACCACTTGTACATGCGCACGCACAGCGACTCGTTCCGCGCATCCTTGTCGTTTACGTCCTGCAGAATGTTGGCCTCGATCTGCATCACCACGAAGCAAAGCTCACCGTTCAGTACCGACAACTAAGCAGACTGGTACCCAACAATGCCATCTCCTCACCTTGGCTGACTCGGTGTACTTGTCCACCTTGCGCACGACCTTGATGGCGACAATCAAGTTGCGCTTCTTGTCGACACACTCAAGCACACGCCCAAAGGTGCCAACGCCGGCCTCGCGCAGGATCTTGTACCGCGACAGGATGTAGTCGCCGGGCCGCCCGTCGTACGTACCGACCGAGTCGTCGTGCGCCGCGCTATCGTCGCTCGCGTCCTTGTTATTATTATTGTTGGCGCCACCGTTCGACCGGTCGTCGTCCGCGTGCCCGCCGTCGTCCTCGTACTCTCGTTCGCGCGAGTGGCGGCGATGGCGGTGGCCATTGTCGTACGAGTCGCGGCGTCGCGAGTGTGCGCGGTGCTCATACCGGTCGCGCCGGCCGCGCGGGCTGCGGCTCAAACACCGCCGGTCCGAGCGCCGCTTATCGTAGTGCTCGTGGCGGTGCCGACTGGTGCTGTACGACCGGCGCGCACGACGGCCGCTGCGAATGACGCAGCAACACAACAACACGTTAGGACTCGGTCTCATCACGACAACTTGCAAAAGGAATCTCACCGCCGACGGCGCGAACTACCGGTCGACCCCGTGCGCGAGCGAGTGCCCGACGCGCGGTGAGACCG
Source organism: Phytopythium ostracodes (assembly GCA_023337975.1). Classification (NCBI taxonomy): domain Eukaryota; phylum Oomycota; class Peronosporomycetes; order Pythiales; family Pythiaceae; genus Phytopythium; species Phytopythium ostracodes. The sequence continues at coordinate 23,456 of JAADXW010000357.1, forward strand.
CGACCGCGTCCTCGACCTTGCCGCTCGGGACCCTGTACCACACACAAATGAGACCGTAGATCGATATCAGTGGTCTCACCTTGAAGAACCCGTTCAGATTTACACAAGCGTAACTGAAGCCGCACCGTTGCCTCGCCGGTCGCGCGAGCGGCTGCGCTCCCTGTCGTGGCGTCTGGACTCGGCACTCTCCTGGCGCTCGCGGCGCTTGCGGTAGCGCTCGGAGCGCGCCGAGGACGACTCGCCGCCGTTCTTCTGCTTGCTGGATGCCGGAGACGCGCGGCGCGGCGGCCGTCGGCGCGAGCGGTAGCGCAGGCGCGACGAGATGGGCGGGCTGCTGGTCTCGGACGTGCGCGCCTTCTTGGCCTTGGCCCTGCCGCGGTCCTCGCGGCTGTGGTGCTCCGACCAGTCTACGCTCCCCCTTCTCCTCCCACTCTCGTCCCTGCCGGCTTCCTGGTCGTCGTCGGCCGCCGGGGACGCGTTAGCGCGCCGCCGCTCGGGCCGCCGCCGCCGGTCCATTGGAGGGAAACTATCCACACGAAATACGCACAGCCCCGAAAATGCGCGGCGGGTATAGTGAACGCAAGTGTAAACGGAGGCAAAAAATGCGGAAACCAAACTAACACAACAAACACGGCGGCGCCCCCTTCTTCCTTTGGTTTCCCCCCTCGGTCGTACCGTAGGTGCCATCGAATCTCCGATCTGAAAGCTTGCAATACCGATATTTATCGTTTCATACCGGTCAACATTTACACCGGTATCGACGGTATGCCTTCAGTTCAACTTGGGGTACGAAAAGACGCGAGGGTGGTGGGTATCATTGTGAGACCAACGCACGATGTCTGGCAGCACGATACTGTATACTTCTCTGACGCGGAAAAGAATGAGGGGTTGAGGTTTTGCTTTCGTTTGGCGGCTATAAGCATCGTCAGACTACAGAATGGACATGCATACGAAGCCCAGATGTTATCTTACACAGCCATATTTTTTTCGCGCCAAA
>JAADXW010000358.1:0-24432 GCA_023337975.1 Phytopythium ostracodes
GACGAGATCCTGCGCCTGGTGGAGGCCTTCCAGTACACGGACGAGCACGGCGAGGTGTGCCCCGCCGGCTGGAAGAAGGGCGCCAAGACCATGAAGCCGGATGTTAAGGGCTCGCTCGAGTACTTCGAGGCGGCCAACTAAGCGAAACAGGCTTCGAGCGATCGTCCACCCTCGCTCGTGGTGCGCTCCTCCACATTTTTAAGCTCGTAATAGACCAACCAACACGCGACAAGGCGCTAGAGATGTTCACCTTGGTGAAGTAGGGTACGCTTAGGAAGATGAGAGAGTACTGACATTGATGTATTGTGTGTGAAAGACGTCCAAGCAGTGTAATTTTTCCCAAAAAAACAACAAACAAGCAATGGCGGCGCGATCTCGTTGATGCGCCGCACTAGTACCAGTTCCAGCCGATGGCGCTGTTCGAGTTCGGGCCGGAGCTGCGCGTCGACGCCGACTGGCGCTCGAGCAGCGATGCGTGGTGTTCCTCTCGGTCATCACCGCTCTGGGCGTCGAGTCGCTTTTTGCCGCTGGCCGTCACGCATCGCTTAAGCTCGAGGTCGCCTGTCCACCCTACCGACGGCATCGCGCTCCTTCTGGGCGCGCCACAGACCTCGCTGGTCGACTGGTGTGTGCTCCGGCCAGAGGAGACCGAGTAGAGCGACATGGTGGATCGCAGCTCGTCCGCCGACCCGTCGAGCGACTCGCGAGTGGATGTCTTCTGCCACCCGAGGCCGTCCGCGGTGCTCAGACTGCGCGGCTTGTGCTTGCTGTTGTCACTGTGCGTGCTCTTGTGCCCCACGGGCAGCGGCTCGACGCGAGACCACGACACGGAGGCGCGAGAAGGGAGCGGTTTGTTGGATCGGCGTCCAGTCGGGGCCACTCGCTCGCTGTCGGCAGCGCCACCCGAGTTGTAGCTGTCATTGCTGCAACGATCGTGCAGGCTCCCACCTTCACTTGGTCGATCTTCCCGGCCGGCGTCGGCTTCTTGGTCGTTGTCGAACCGGTTGCCGGCCGCCCGACTGCCTCTGTCGTTCACGTGGTGGTGTCGGTACCAGTCGTTGCTCCCGCTGCTCTTCGGCGACACGTCGGACAGCGTCGATGGCGACGGGCGAGCGGGCGAATCCAATAGAAGCAGCTCGGGTTTGCGAAGCAGCGCCTCGTGGAGCGAGTCCTCATCGAAGAAGCGCCGAAACACGAGGAACCAGCGCTGCCACTCGACCGACACGCTCGCGCGGAACTCCTCGCGGCGCGCGGCGCCCTCCGTATCGACCGCGATCACGTGGAACGAGTCGTTCTTGTCCGTCAGCAGCACGCGCAGCACGGTGAAGCGGTGCTCCAGCCGCCCGTTCACCGTGTCCTCGCTCGCATAGAGACACAAGCTGTCGTCCTCCTTGAACAGGCAGTAGTACGCGCGCCAGCGCTTGAGCACGAGGCCCTTGCGCTTCTCGAGCCACCCGCTGACGAGCACCGCGGTCGCGCGATGCCTTCCCGAGGCTGCTGACGATGTCGACGGCGCTGCCTCCACGTCTGTGTTCGCGATGGTCGCAGCAAAGATAGCGGTGCTGCTGGCGGCGAACGCACGGTGGTCAGGAGGGGCCACGTCCGAGCTGCCGGTGCTCGATGAAATGGACGAGCTGTGCCCGCTGCCGCTGCGCTTTCTCGTCGCCTGCTGCTTGTGGTTGTTGCTGCGGTGGTAGTGAAGCTGCTGTTGCTGTAGTTGGAACTGCTGGTACTGCGCGTCGAACGTCGCGGGCGCGAACAGCGCGGGGTCCTCGTCGTCGAAGCTGCCAAGCACAGGCATGGATCGCTCCGGGCGGAAGCGGGCAGCACTCTGCGCGTTGCTGTTGCTGCTCTTGGGGTGGCGCTTGCGTGGCTGCTGAGAGCTCACGCGAAGAGACGAAGTCAACCGCTCGCGCTCATCCTGTCGGTCGCACACCGATGCGAGCGTGAACCCGTCAAAGTCGAATGCCTTGTGAGATCGATCGCCACCCGCAGCCGACTTGCCGTTGCCTGACGCCTCATCGTGGCCGCTCTGGTTGTCGCTCAGCTGCTGGGTTTGACAGGTCGCTGCGTGTACGCACGCCCGACTTGGCGTGGGCGTGGGCGAGCAGCTCCAGCCAAAGTACTCGCTCCTGCGAGGCAGCTCGGGCGTGGGCGCCGCCGCCTTGGCGCGGAACGAGTCGGCCAGCGTCGGCGACAGCAGCTGGACGCCGCCGCCGGTGTTGCCGCCGCTCTTGTCGTTGCTGTGGGATCGCTGGTTGTCGCTGCCGGCGCCGCTCTGGAGGGTCGTGCGCCGCAGCATCTCTTCCTCGAGCTCCACTGCCGTGTCCTTCATCGCGCCGTCTCCACCGTCCGTGGGAGCCCCGATAACGACCGCGTAACAGATCGAACAGCGCGTTGAAGACACCACGAGTTGATGCGACTTCTCCGGCCGGTGTCGGGTCCTCGCTGGCTTTGCCGCTCGTGACGCAGGTCCTCTTCACGAGTGAAGCGCGTCCCCAGGCGCGTAAAGGACGACCCGGCCGCCTGCCTACTGCGCCTCAGATCTCCGAGGCGAGGCTGGGAGGGCACGGGAAACGATCCGAGCGTTTGCGGGCGGCGCACGACCGCTCAATGAGACGGAAAGGAAGTATTGGAACGCGCGAGGAACCCGTAAGAGAAGCGCGGGCGTGCAGCTATTTGTGTGGACGGCAAGTCGCTGCTTGCGCCACGTAACGGGCGATGCGATGCGACGTGAATCGTTCCAGGCTTCTACCGACGCGAGGCGAGCGACCTGAGCCAGCGCCGAGTACTTTTAGACGCGAGAAGCGCACGCTCCCGGAAAACAGAAGTGGGTGCGAAGAAAGCGAGGATTCCTCTTCCATGGATCCCATTGACGAGGACTCGGTTGCGAAGCGTATGTGTCTAAGGATGGAGAGCCAGGAGTTCGGAGACGGGTCAAGATTGCAAGCTCAAGTCGACCGACCAGCTCAAGACGAACGGACGCGACTGCGAGCAACAATTTCTATGGAAAACCCATTCGAACAGAGGGGAGCTTCGGTGTCCTGGAACCCGGAATCGTAGACTTGAAAGAACGAAAAGCCATCGGATCTGAGTGGGAGTTCGACAGAGATCTAGTCACGCGTTGTGAGCCTCGCTCACGTTGACCGGGGACTCTCGGAGAGTCTGGAGAGCCACTCTCCAGTGGAGAACATTGCATCGTCATCCTATCGTGTTGGTGGCCCTTGGGCTATCATACAGTCAGCTTGACAATGAGCAGGGCTCGGATCGCGGTATTATCGCTGGATCAAGTAGAGTAGCGGCGTTGGAGTGGATGCATCACGGGCGCGGCCTTTGTACTCCCGTTTTCCTGCCCAGCTTCAACGTGACACACGATATCATTTCATACAGGTTTCTATTCATTTAAATAATTCATCAAATGTTACATGTAAGTTATCATTTGAACGCATACATGTAATTACACAGGTGCAACTCGTTGAGACTATCTCATCTCAGTGCAAGCTCCACCTGCGACGCCGATCACCACAAGACGATCACGAGCAGTCGAGCACGGCGCGGCCGTTGAGCAAGCTGGCTTCCATGCGCTCGTAGACGCTGAGCAGGTCGACTAGCTTGTCCAGCGAGGCCTCGGGCGTCACGTCGCCGAGCGCCGACACGTTGAGCGTGTCGACCGTGTCCTAGCGGTGCCGACGTACGAGCCGATGATGCGGATCCCATTCATCATCAGGTGGCTCACGTTGGTGTGGATGACGCCGTCCATCGGCGCGCCGACGGCCACAAGCACGCCGTACAGGCGCAGGAACGGCAGCGCATCCTGATACCCCTGGTTGGCGCCGGCGATGACCGCAACGGCGTGCGCGCCGCGTCCGCCCGTCAGAGCCTTGACCCTCTCCTCGAGGTGACCGTCCTTGAAGTCGAGGTACTCGTGCGCGCCGTACTTTTTGACGAGCGCGTCCTTGTCGGCACCCGTGTCGATGGCGATGACGCGATAGCCAAGGTTCCGTGCGTACTGGACGGCCAAGTGGCCGAGGCCGCCGCCGATCCGCTTGATGGCCGCGTAGGACGTCACTCCGGCGCACAGCAGCGGCGCAGCGAGGTGGAGCGGCAGGTTCTTGGGGATCGGCGCGAGGTGCTCTGCGTACCCGACGCACCACTGCTGGAAGGACCCGTCGATGCGCATGCCGTAGTTCTGGACGTGCTCACAGACCTCTTCGTGGCCCGAGCGGCAGTCCTCGCAGCCCATGCACGACTCGCCGATGAACTTGACGCCCACGGAGTCGCCCACCTTGAGCGCCGTGCACGAGTGCTTGCCAATGGCCGCGACGTACCCGGCGCCTTCGTGTCCGCCGACGAGCGGGAGCGGCTTGGTCCAGGGAACCTCGCCCTTCCAGATGATGTAGTCCTAGTGGCACACGCCCGTGTACGCGCCATACGCACGAGCACCTGGCCGGGCAGCAGGTCCTCGGGCTGCACGACCGGCCAGTCGATGCGGATCGGCAGCGGCTTGTCGAACTGCTCGACCATGACGGCCGTCTGCGTCTTGGGCACGTCGTACGACGTCTGCGACTTGACGGAGAAGCGGCGAGCGAAGCCGGACGCCTGCAGCGAAGCGGACGCCGCGAGGGCAGCCATGCGAGCCACCGACGCCGGCGAGATGGCGAGACGAAGGCGCGAGACGGCGCGCAGCATGATTTTCGTGCGACGAGAGGGGAAGAGGAGGGCCGAATGGGAAAAAGCGGAGAGATTCGCGACTGAGAACTTGTGCTGGCCTAGTGATCGTGCAAAAGGATCAACAATGGCCGCCATGGAGAAGGATCGACGGTTGCAAGGCCAGGGCGTGGGTTGCACTAGGGCGTCATGGCGTACTCGTACATTGTACACGCGCGAGATGCTGCCTCCCTCGGTGCTTTGGTGGGCACGAGTGTGGGATGTGTGTGCAAAAGCACAGGGTCACACCTGCTGGAATCCGGTGTGCGAGGCCCTGGCGACCCCCGGGTTGCGTGCCTAGCCGCAAAAGAACGAGCCTCTTCAACTTGGTTGACGCTGCTTTATGCGTTCGTTGTGGGGGGCATCATAAAGCGGCGGTTGCCGCCATCATGCAGCGACGTGACCGCATTCTGATGAGCTGTTCGGAGACCGCGTCAACGTTTTCGCACTGGAAAACACATAAATTCATATATTATATATTGCAGGTGATAATCGGCTTCAAACGATATTTAAGTATACCTCTGCATTAATGACCAAATCAATTAAAGGATCGTAACGAATAATATAGGTTAATTTGTAAATATTTGGGCTGCTAAAGTTTAACCACAGTTTTCTCGATTGTTGGAACAATGTGTCGAATACTGAGGTGCATGCATATCTTCTTCCTCGGTGCGTTTTATGTTGGATATCCATCATAGATGTGCATGTCTCGTGCACCAGCAAACAACAATACTTAACATGTTGAAAAATCCTGCACATCCTCTCGAATAGCTCCAACAACGGACATGACGACAGTCACGGCTAACGAAAATGACGCCGCTGGGACCGCCGATCGCAGGTGGCTAGTTGCCGTCCATGCGGGCGCCGGGCGCTTCGGCGCCGCCGGCGAGGGCGCGTACCTCGAGCTGATGCGCCAGGCTCTCGATCTGAGCCGATCGCGTCTCCTGCAAGCCAGTATTGACGCCACGAGCGCCGTCGACAGCCCGACATTGGCGGCAAGCGTGGCCACCGCCGTGCTGGGCGTGTTTGAGCGCAGCGAGCTGACCAACTGCGGCCGCGGCGCCAACCTGAACGAATTGGGACGTATCGAGTGCGAGGCGAGCGTCGTGTGCGGGCGGAGCAGGCTGCTTGGCGCGTGCGCCGACGTCCGAGGCGTCGAGTCGCCCAGTTCCCTGGCACTCGCGCTGCTCGCCCAGGCCGGCAGATCCAAGCAAGCCCCGCCGTTCGTTGGCCGTGAAGTAGGGCGGCAGCCGCCGCTCGTAGTGGTCGGCGAGCATGCTCGGGAGCTGGCGCGGCAGTTCGGGCTCGAGACGGCCAGTGAGTCCGACCTGGAGCAGTTCCAAGTGAGTATGGAGTGTCAACTTTGGTCTGGTGGGAGGCGACAATGAGTCTGACGCGGGTGGTGTGCGGGTTGAGTAGGTGACGGAGGCTTCAGCTGCTCACTGGGCCAAGTGGAACGCTCGTTTCCAGCAAGCAGAGACGATAGATGCGTCTGATGGAAGTGGCAAAGGCAGTGACAAGCGAGAGGACGCGGACGAAGCGCTGGACACGGTGGGTGCGATTGTGCTGGACCCGTTTGGGAACGTCGCGGCGGCGCTTTCAAGCGGCGGGATCGCCTACAAGACACCAGGGCGCGTCGGCCTCGCAGGATGCCCTCGCGTCGGGTGTAATGCTGTGAACGCGCGCGAGGTCCTGCGACGCGGTGTCGGCCACAGTGATACTGATGGCGACGACGGTGAGATCCGATTGGAGCCAGCAGAAAGACAGAAAAAGCGGCGATGTGGTGCATCGTCGACGGTCAAAGGACGCTCCGCACCACCGAACAACTCGTTCGCGGTCGCGTGCTCGGGTCGCGGAGAGCATTTCATCCGCAGCGGACTGATGGGGACGCTGTCAAGGCGACTGGCGAGGACGAGCAACATGGAGAGGGCGCTTCGGTGCGTTCCCATATGCTTGTCAGATGCTCGTGGTCGCTTCACAGAGAATGGCTGAGTAGTTGGTGTCGATATGTGCAGCAAGACGTTCGAGGACACGCACGACGACAATGGTGGGGAGGCAGTGGAAGGCGGCGTCCTGGCGCTGATAGTAAATCGACCCCAGCATCAACAAATGAAGCGTGGCGCCGGATGTAGAAACGACTCCAGTGAACCGACGTTCCGTGCTTCTCACAGCACCAGTCGGACGGGTGGAGCGAGCGTTCGCATACAGCTGGGCGTGGCTTTCTCGACGCCGTGCATGGCCGTGGGCTTCCTGCACAGCGCGCAGCCCGACGCGCCGCACGTACAGATCCTGCGGCAACCACAAAGCAACCGGGACAATCACGAGCAGCTCGCATTGCACGTGTCATATCTGGCGCTTTAGCGCGGGTACCATGGAATTGATTTACGATGGAACACACGGTCAAGAAATGAAGTAACAAGCACAAGCAAGCAATACACTCCGAGCGGAGCTATGCATTGTTGCTCCAGGTTCCTCCATCCTTTGCGTCACTCAGTTCGATTCGGCTCGCTGCTTGCTCTATCGACGTCACTTCAGCCCGAGTCTCTTGATGTGAATAACACACCAACGTCCACTTTCACGGTTGGCCCCCGCCGCCACCATCGCTCACGTTTGGGAGAGTCTCGTTCAGCGAGCTCCGTGCAACATGGGAAAAGCCCAAAGCAGGTTAATTACCAGGTTGTTTCGCGGCTGAAGCAACGCACCATTTCGGTTCGTGAGGTGCGTGTCGTAGTACAGGTCAGCGGCAAGGATGCGGGTCTCGGCAGACGCATTGATATCATCGCTGGGAGCGCCCAACAGGTCGCGGAGCTTCTTGCTCGGATGGATACAACGCGTTGCGTCGCTCGCTTCCAGTACGGACTTGTGGTCTGCTAGGAGCGATGCATTCCCGAAGCTGACAACGTCGTCGACAATCGCGTTGTCTTGGGCGTCCCGGCGGTACAGGATCGCGACGCTGGCGACTGTGTCGTGTACTGGGTTGTAGGCGACAAACTTGAGCAGTAAGACCGCACGAAGCGTCCGTGGGCCGTCAAAGAACCGTCGAACCTCCGTTTGTGCCGCCCGAAGACTAAAGTAGTCGACGCGGGCCTCGCCAATCAACCGCGACGTCGAGTAACCATGAACCAGGCAAGCTCGCGGGCGTAGACCAGTATCAGGTGTCCTCTCCATGGTCGTTCTGGCCGCTCCCGAGACGCAAAGCAAACCAGTGCCGGTAAGCAGCTCGTCTCGCGCTGGTCCTACCGCAAAGTTGCCGATTTGTCTGCTTAGTTCTGCAACTGCTCCTGCGTGCGGCGCACCTAGCTCCCCATCGACGAGTTCAATGTCAACGCGCTGCATGTCGGCGCTATAGATTACGTCGACTCGGCACCCGTTCCTGTGAGTGTCGATGGAGCTATTCTCCCAGCGGCGCGCCTGCACGTTCTTGGCCACCATAATACGCACGCCCTGCTCTCCAGTCGCAAACCGACGCTCGTACTCGTCGCGCGCGGCAAGTAGTTGCCTCTGTAACGCGCCCATTCATTGCCTTGTACTCCCGTCATATTCTCCAGCGATGGCGTTGGAGCAGCGACCGTGGGAACAGGGACGCTGGCAGGAGACGGAGTCGTGGTAGGCGTGCCGGCCTTGGCCTTTGTCGAGTGTGGCGACGCCATAGAAGACGCGGGCGGAGCTTCTGCAAGTGTGCAGCACCAGCCTAAAGCAAACGAGATCGCGCAGGACTGTTGGCGACTTGCCGAGTGGATAGGATTCGCGAAAAATCTACACACACACGCCCGGTCCCAGCGGTCTCGAAAAACATCCTCTTCGAGGGTTGAAGTGACCATCACTTCGTAGTGTGGGCAAGTTGAAGTGACAAGCACTCTGAATGCGCATGGTGCAGCAACCAAGGTCAAGTTGAAGTGACCGTCACTCGCACGCGTGCATTTCCGCAACTTTTTTTATCTTGGGGAATGTATGCATACTTTCATGACAGGCGAATCCGCCAAGAAGGAAAAGGGAAGAAGGCAACCGCGGAGGTTGCACGTTGCCACTTAGTCTCCAAGTACGCATCTTCGCGAACAAGACGCTTGAAGACCAGTCAGATGCAGATTCTCTGCCAATTTCGAGAAAGAGCAGGTGTCTCGGTCGACTCTACACGACCCAAGGCACCTCCCGCTCCGCCTTGCAACGCGGACAAATAATGTCGTACACGGCCATCAGTTCTATCGATGGAGCTCCATGCTAGCCGGTCGTCATTCGCGGCGCTAGCGCTTCAGTTGACTGTTTAACTCGCGCGAGGAACGCCGGGTGCAGCGTTCTGACCCCGCCGACACGGGCGGCGATAAGAAGGCGGTTGTCAGGTATCGCGCGGATCAACGAGCCTCCGGGCTTGGACGACGCTGTGCGCACGCGGTTGCGGCCACTGTCGGCCGATCCGATTCGTGGCCGGTGGCATGCCCTTGTATGGCGGCGTCTACGTCAACGCACAACACGGCTGAGCGTTCGTGCGTTGCCGTCCTGTATGACACGCCATGCTCGTGGGTGGGATGGGTAAGAAGCGTTGCATGCGTGCCGCGCGAGTTGCTGGTGGAGTAGTTCACGTCAGCCAGCACCCGTCAAAATAGACTTCACGTGCACGAGGCACTACTGTATGTTGGTCGCGTCCAACTCACCTGAGACCACTGCCGCGCCCAGTCCGCGCATGATCCCCACTCTCGTTTTGCGGCGGCCGTCGCCCGTGCACTAAACTCTCGGAGCGCCTCCTTCGCCATATTATACTGTTATTGGACGAGTTTGAGTTGCACTAGACCAACATGGAAAACGAGCTAGAGTTGCTTGAAGACGTGTTGTTCCAAAACCTGTGAGTAAACACCTCGCGCACATACAGTGCAGCAAGCGTGGCCGAGTTGAAGTGACCATTACTCCCGTTCAGCACTTTCTTTCTCTTGCTCAATGTATGCGGGTGTTCTTGCAGGACCACTACCGGTGAACAAGAAGAAAGTCATGCCCGCCGCCCGCTGTACCGTGGCCGAAAAGGACGGCAACAGCGGAGGAAAGGTGGCCGCCTGCATGACCATGAACCGTGAGCGAGCTGCGCTTCTTCCCCCAGGCGACACACTCGGCTTCTCCCGAAAGGCAGGACTGGACGCGTGAAGATTCGCCGCAAGTCGCGAGAGTCATCAGTGGCCGGGGATACCAAGAGCCGCCCTCACCTCGCCCAGCTCCCCCTCAACTCGTCGCTGCGATTGCCAGGCCCCCAGCAACCGCCCCAGCCTCCTTCGCTTCTTTGTCATCGACACCGTCGCGGCTGAAGAAGAAGGTCAAGACCGAAGCGCATCAGATGACTGCGGCTCGCGCTGGCGACATTGCTCCCGCCGTCGCTGCGCCACCGCCGTCGTTGGGAAACGTGGCGCCCGACTACACGGCGATGATCGGGAGCATCACGGAAAGTCAGCTCATCGCGGCGAGTCGAGAGTACCAGCGTCGCGTTGCCTCAGGGGAACAAGACGTGTGCGTGATGGTGGCGAAGGGAGTGCCCGCGCAAAGCTGGGAGGAGAGCTCGATCGACGTTTACGAGAACGGGTGCCGTGTCGACGTCATCTTCAGCCCCGACATGGCGTACGTCAACATTGAGCTCGTTGACGGGAACGAAGGCCCGCCTCATCAAACAGCAGTCAAAGAAGTCGACCGGCAACTCGGGAATTTCGCGCTGGTTCATACTGAGTTTCAAAGGGGTGCCGACAAGATCGCCTTCACGCTTCCGAACAGGACGACGGCTCAGAAGAACCCGGATACTGGTCTTTGCCCGCGTCCTCACCTGGTCGACGGATACCCGGAACCGCGGCTGATTGTCGAAGTCAGCGTCCACCACTTCAGTCTCAACGGAGCGCAAACGGAGTATCGAAAGTACTTCGATGGCAGACCAACGCATCGCGTAGTCTTGCTGCTCACCTTCTTCGCCTACCGACAGAACCGCACGGCCATGAGCATCGCGATCCTGTACCGCCGAGACGCCCAAGACAACGCGATTGTCGACGACGTCGTCAGCTTTGGGAGCACACCGTTCCGTCCAGATCTCGAGCACGACCTGGAGTCGATCGATGAAACGCGTCACACACACCCGACCGAGGAGTACCGCGACCTGTCGGGCGGCCCGAACGGTGACTTCGACGCGCCTGCCCAAATCGCCACCCCCTGCTGCCGATCTGTACTACGCCACGAGCCTCGTTGGATCCGACGGTGCGTTGCTTCAGCCGCGAAACGACCTGGTGATCGATCTTCGGCGTATCTTTCAGGTGGTCATCGGGCTTCCTGAGCGAGGCACTTCCTTGGTTAGCGACGGCCAGGCGTGAAGGCGCATTCCATCGTGATTCAAGAGCGGAAGATCCTGCAAGTCAAGTATCAGTGAGCCGCAACAGCGCATCGGAGCAGCGAAGGAGCAAGCAAGACTGTTGCTGCAAGAGCGACAGCAAGCAACGAACACGACAGTCGTAAGCGTCGTCATGCATCAATTACTTATTTTATTTTTTACCTCATGGTTGAGCTGAGTGCTAGTCGTACGATTGACATGTTGCGTCGCCTAACGAGTCCACTCTTCCTATCGCCATGCAGGGTGAGGTTGTCGCGGAGACTCAAGCAACCGTCTCATTCACTGAAGTGATACGCACAACCCGATCGTTGCTATTATGATCTACTGCGTCGGAACGTGGACAAAAACAACGGTCCACGGTGAGCTTTCTCATACTTCTGAATTTGTTGTTTATGCCTGTGCTTACGCTTTCTACGCGAAGGACTGTTCTTCACCGCTCTTTGCTCCGGCTTCTTCGATCCTCAGAGTCAATCCAAAACCAGCTTGAGCTTTAGAACGATCCTCCGTCGCGTCCACGGACACCGCAGTCTTCAGCTTCCCGCTCAAAACAGCAGTATTGGCGCCCACTGCAGCTCCATCGCTAGCCTGGTCCGCGCTGTTGCTTACTGCTGTCAGATTCGGTCCGGCCGAGACAGCGGGAGCTTTTGTAGTACGCGGTTTCTTCACCTTCTCGCTACGCTTCTCGCACGTGTCATTGAACACGATCACGTGGCCATTTACCAGCTCCTGGACGATCTTCTGCCGCTTTCTTCGTCGCTTCGGCTGGTCTGGTTTGGCGACCGATGACGAGGAGGTTGAGATGGACGAGCTAGCATTGGAGGCAGCTTCAGGGACGGGGAGCGCGGTGACACCCGAAAGGCCCGGGTGGTTCAACGCCACTGACGCAGTAGAAAGCGGCGCAAGAGCTGCTATCGACATCGGTGGCACCGCCACCTGAGCAACAGTCGGTGTCGCCACTTGCGAGGAGGGCCGAGGTGCAGCTGAAGGCACCACAGACGACTCACCTGGCTTCGATTGGCCAGCAATGGGTGCAACGAGCGACTGAATGGAGGTCGCGGATGCGGCAGCGACCAGATTCAGCGTTGGTCGAAGCATGAAACCAGGTGAAAGCAGCGACGCTTGGGCCGCGACTGGGACGAGCGGAGTTGGCGCTAACATTGCTGCGTGATTGGCGGCAGCTGAAGTCGCTGGCTGATCGACCTTGACAGTGGTCGTCGTCGCGGTGGTGCTATGAGCTCCGGGCTTCAGGACAGGCGCTTTCATAGCTTTGGGTGCCGCTGTCTTCGATGGAGCGGGAAGAACCACCTTGTTTACGATCTTGGGCGTCCGGAGACGCAGCATACCGTGGTGATGCGGGAGGTCGTCCGGCTCGTCCTTGCTCATGTCGTTCCAGCGGATCACGAACCGCCGACCCGAGTTCTCCGTGTCAATGTTGCCGCACGGATGGTCGTTGACGACATTCTCCTCCACGACCACGTTGTTTGCGTGATACAGCAACCGAATACCGAACCGGCCGTTCCGATGGATCTTGTTGCGCCGCAGCACTGCATCGCCGCCGAGGATGCTCACGCCCGAGTGCTGGTTCTCGTAGATGGTGTTGAGGCTCATGACGAGCCCGCCGCTGTGTTGCAGCACGCCCGAGCTGCCAGCGCCGTAGATGCGGTTGTTCTGCATCACGAGCAGACTTGACACGCCCGAGACGGCGGCGCACGCGTTGCCGCTGTTGTTGCCGTCGAAATCGCAATACTGGACGCGCACGCGGCCACCACCCACCAAGTTGAGAAGGTGCTGCCAGCACGTCGCCCGTCGCCGTTCCTCCTGCTTCTCGCTCTTCGCACTTGCCGCAGAACCCATTATCGCGCTGGGGTCGTTGCGGTCATCCCTCCGACTGAAGTGGAACCCGCGCACAAGCCCGCCACGTGCTGTCCATCGCAGCTGGGCACTATAAGAGCACATTTGCAGCTCCACGTGCGAGTCATGGGCTGCGAGGAGCTGGATAGGCTTCCGAATTTCGATCGGTTCGTCGATACAGTACACGCCCGAGCCGAAGAGAACCGTGTCACCGTGTGACACTCCCGCTAAGATCTCGGCGAGCGACTGCCCATCCGACTCGATGTCACTCGCGTTGAGCTTGATAAAGATGCTCGGATGCGTGGCCGCCTGCTGCCACGACTTGCACACCAACTGGACGTGCTGGCGATCGGGATACGGAGCCAAGAACTTCATCACTGCCGTCAGAGCTGACGGCATCAACCCCGCGTACCCTTGCGACGCCGCTAGCTCTAGCTGCTCGTTCTTGATCCAGACAGCGGGGCGGTCCCAGATCGCTTCTCGCGTGTCCACGTTGTAGTAGAACGGGTGGTTCGTCTTGGCGCACTTCATTACCTGCCACGCCGTGCCCGTCAACAGCCGCTTGCGCCGCTCGAAGTGGACATGGGCGCGCTCCTTCTTGTACAACGTGGCGTACTCGTCCACGGCGCTGCTTTCGATCGGTTGACTAGAGGCGACAGATTGGTCAGCAGAAGGATCGCCATCAGTACCTTCGATCACGCCGGCAATCAGCTCCCCATCAGCAATCAAAACCGCCTCCTCCGCCGCCTTCTCCGCCTCGATCCGCTCGATGTCCACCAGCACTCCATTCTGCGCATCGTATTGTCTTTCCAGCGCCGCCGCAGTTGGCACGTACGAGTACAGCGGGTCGATGTCCTCTCGGAAATGGAGGGCGTAGCGGTCCACCGGGTTCAGCGAGTCCTCGAACCCCTTGAGAGACGACACCGAGTCCTTCCACGCCTGCAGCTTCTTCTCCTCTTCGAGCTCCATCTGGTGCTCGCGCGCCTTCTCTAGCGCTCGTTCGGCCCGAACACGCTCCTTCTCGCTCTGATCCTGCTGCTGGCGCTGACGCTTCCGACTCGTGCGTTGTACGGTTTTGCGAGATGAAGATGATCGAGACGGGAGTGGCCTCTTGCGCTTTCGGTTTGAGTGCTCTTCTACATCGTAATCATCGTCCCCATCGCCGTCTGACGACCTCTCCGATGAGCCCGAGCCTTCGTCTTCGCTCTCCCCGCCATCATGTTCATCTCCGTCACCATCTGACGCCGTGTGCGTGTCGCCTTCGTCGGTGTGTTGGTCTTCCGCATCGGCAGGAGTCAGCTCGCCGGCTCCCTCGTCTCCACCTTCGTCGCCGTCTTCGTCGTCTCTTTCGCTTACAGAGCTCACGACTGAGGCGGATGACGGGGTTGACGGCCTTGACTCACTCGCCAAGTGATCCGCTTTTCGCACGGCAGACGGCGGTCCCCCACCATCCTCATCAAATTCGCGCTGCTCGCTCAGAACCTCTGCTTTGGCTCCCTTCATCGCCACCACGTCTTCTTCGTCCTCCAGCTGAGCCATCGCGTTCTCCACCGTATCAAGCGACAGCTCGTTCTCTGGCTCCGAGTCGCTCGACACTTGCTCGTCGTCGACATCTTCCACTGGACTAAACCTGCCGTCCGCCACGTTATCAGTCGATGTCGACACGCCCGTGACGAGCTCTCGCAGACTCGATTTGGAGAAGAAGTCGGTCGTAAACTGACCCTCCGCCATGACGAGGAAGTCCAGGTGACGCTTCTGCTGGGCCTTGCGCAGGATGTTCTCCTCGACCGTGTGCTCACTGACGAGGCGATAAATATGCACGTCCCGCGTCTGTCCGATGCGATGTGCCCGGTCCTGCGCCTGCGCATCCATCGCAGGGTTCCAATCCGAGTCGTAGAAGATAACGGAGTCGGCACCAGTGAGGTTAATGCCGAGCCCGCCGCTTCTCGTCGACAGGATGAAGCAGAAGATCTTCTCGTCACGATTGAACTTGTCCATTAGCGCTTGTCGCTTCTCCACCTTGGTCGAGCCGTCCAACCGGAAATACGTGTGACTGTACGACGAGCACGCAATGACAAGAGACGTGAGCACACAGACACCGGCGACAAGAACATCAGCAGAGATATAGGACGACGTACCCGTGGATGTTGAGGAAGATCTCCAGGATGTTGAGCATGGAGCTCATCTGCGTGAAGATCAGGCAGCGGTGGTTGCCGCGCTTGAGCTCTCGCAGAAGCACGTCAAGCTGCTGGAGCTTGCCGCAGTCGAACTGGATCAGCCGTTTGTCCGGGAAGAAGAGCTGCGTGCGCTTGAAGCTCTCGTGGAACGGGGTTAGCAACTTTGACGCAACGGGTTCAGCCACCTCCTTGATAAACACGTCAAGCTTGGCTTTCCTTGATAACGCAAAGGTTGGTCGTCGTCCACGCCAACCGCCATCGCCGCTGTTGATTGTCTCCAGTGACTCTGCAAAGCCCACACCTTGGTAGTCGACGCGCGCACACCCTGCACGCGCTTTCGGAACGAAGCAGACGGCTCTGGCGACCACCGGGAGAAACTCCTCGATCCGATCCTCCGGACTTCGCACCATCACCTGAATGGCGTCCGTGACGAGAGCCAGGTCACGCGCGCGATTCTGCCTGCGCTTGACGTGGACGTCCATCGCATGGGAAATGAACACTGGCAGTGCACAGCAGCGGATGAGGTCGCCGCCATACACCGGGTCTTCCACCAGCTCGACTCGAAGCCTGGCGAGCTGTCCGTTGTGCGCGCGCTTCTGCGTCCAGTACGCTCTGCGCTGAGCGTTGAGCTTCGCTAACCGCATCAGCAGATCCTTGTGCATCTCCCGCCGGTTTTCAGATGTCGAGATGCCAGGTGCAGGGTCGAAAGCATTGACATCGTAGAAGAACAGCTGACGGCGACGACTTGCCGCGTACTTGGTGTGCTCCGCCAGTTCGAGGTTGACAAGACTACCGGCGTCACTCCACCAAGGCACCGCCGGCCGCTCGTTCACTAGCTCGTCGAGCAGAAACCCACACCGCGTCGGCACGCTCCAACGAATCGGCTCCATGTCGAACGGCGCAGCGATCGGCCGCGGCTCGAACAGGTCCGGATGGTTGCACACCTTGCGCAGCTGCATGAGCACGTTCATCATGCTCATAAAGTTGGCGCCACGACCGTTGCCGCGACCGAACATTGCTCGTCGCGTACTGCTGCGCGAGATGAAGTCCTCGTACAGGAACCGCTGCCGTTTGGACAGCTTGCACTGGACGACGTGCTCAAACTTGCCGGGCATTTGCTTCGCCACGTCCTTCTTCAAACGACGCAGCACGAACGGCCGGATGATGCCGTGTAGCTGCGCCACGAGCTGGTTGTTCACGTCCTGCTCGCCTTCGACCATCTGGGCGAGCGGGTTTTGGAACCAGTACGTGAACTCCTTGCGCGAGGCGAACACATGCGGCATCAGGAAGTGCATGAGCGCCCACAGCTCCATGATGTTGTTTTGCAGCGGCGTGCCTGTCAGCAGAAGTCGGCGCTGCGAGCTAAAGTTCAGCAGCGTCTGCCACCGCAGACTCTTCCAGTTCTTGATGTTGTGCGCCTCGTCCAGGATCAAGTAGTACCATTTCTTGCGCTTGAAGCAATGCGCGTCCTGAACCACGAGCTGGTAGCTTGTGATGCAGATCTGGAACGCATTCTGCTTGGACCAGCCCTGCCGCAACTCCTTGCGGCGCTTTGCCGAGCCGAAGTAGGTCAGCACCTTGAACGCGGGGCACCAGCGCTTGAACTCCATCTCCCAGTTGACCAGGCAACTCGTGGGCACAACGATCAGGTGCGGCCCCCACAAGCCGCGCGTGCACGCAAGGTGCGCCAGCAACGTGATCGTCTGGATGGTTTTGCCCAGACCCATTTCATCCGCTAGAATGCCGTTGATGCGCTTCTCGCACATACTGATGAGCCAGTTGACACCTGCCTCCTGGTACTCTCGCAACGATAGTCGGGACGTCAGGATGTAGGGTCGCTTGTAGCCACCGCCCCCTCGACGTGTACTTGCTGACAAAGGCTGCGTCGACTTGCTCACTGGCACCTTCGCCTCTGTGTTGCCCTCCTCTGAGTGCTCTGTGGCTAGCGCTGGATCCTTCTGCTCCGCTTCTTCGATGTTATCTGCTGCAACGTCGTCGGCCATTGCTGCGTCGGACACATCACCGGTCTCTGCAAAAGCACCAGCGTACCGTGCTCGAAGCTCCTCGATGGACATTTCGCTCTCGTCCATCAAGTTGGCGACCTCGTCATCCACTTCGCTTCGAGAAAAATGGCGGCGCTCTTCCTCCTCAATCGTTGTTTCGTCGTCGGCTTCTTCCGTGAGCTCGAACTCGTCGTCAGCACTGTCGTGGTCACTTGCGCCGGTCCCATCATCTGAAGCAGCATCTTCCTCCGCATCCGATGCGTCGCTGTTACTCGTCAGCGCACGCGCGTACCGAGCCCTCAACTGATCGATGGGCATTTCACTTTCGTCCAGCAAATTGGCCACCTCGTCGTCCACTTCCTCTCGCAAAAACTGTTGGCGCTCTTCCTCCTCAAGGGTTGATTCGTCGTCGACTTCTTCGTGAGCCAGTCGGAACTCGCCGTCGCTGCTTTCATCACCGCTGGCACTGTCACTCTCCTCAGGTTGCACATCCTCGCCTTCGACGTCTTCTTCGCCACTGCTCGCCTGGGCATTCGCATAAATGACGCGCAGTTCCTCGACGGACATCTCACTATCGTGATGCAGCATTCGGATTTCCTCATCCACGTCGTCGCGAGAAATCTGCGCATCGTCGAGTGCGATTGTGATCTCGTCGTCTTGCTCGGCTTCGGCGTCGTTGAGTCGAAACTCGTCACTGCTGCTCTCTTCATCGACCACTTGGTTTGCTGCTTGGTCATCACCGTCACTAGCAGCACCAACAGGACCCGCGAGGTCTTCATACTCGTCAGCCAGAGCATACTGCGCCCGCAGCTCCTCGATCGACATGTTTGCCTCACGTTCCAGCAGTGACAGCTCGTTGTCAGGGCCTCCATCACGCCCGGTCAGCGACTCTTCTGCCGCGATGGTGGTCTCGTCATCCACCTCCCCCTCTGACGAAGCCATTTCGTAATCAGAATCCGAGCTGGCGTTGTCGGCAGCAAGCACCGCTTCGTCGACTGTTGGCGCACCCTCACGTTCACTGCCTAGCGTGGCCTCTTCCCCGTTGACCTTTCCGTCGCTGCCGGAGACTGCCGACTGTGCAAGACTGCTCGCCAGCGCCGACGAGTAGCGCTCCGTCTGCGCCACCAAATGCTTCAGATGCCGATCCATGGCGGCCTTGCGGATCTCGTCCGACTGCAGCTTGACCTTGTAGCTGATGATCTTGTCCACCTTTGCCCAGAACTTCTTGACGTCGCGGCCGATGCGCGCCGCCAGCCGTCGCCTCGCGAGCTCCTCTTCCTGAACAGCAAGACGCCCAACAGCACGGGGTCAGTCGGTGGTCGATTGAGGGTCGCTTGCTCCAAGCCATTGGCGCACCTTGAGCTGTCGCGCGGCGCGGTTCTCCTGGTTCTTGTGGTAGCTCGCGAGCGACGTCGCGAGCACCCGTGCCGACTTCAAGCGCCACTTGCGCTCCTGCGCAAAGTCCGCTGCCATCCACTCCTAGCATACAGCATCCAACGCAGCGAGTGAGTGTCTGTAAGCTGGCTTCTCCCGTGATATACACGCTGAAGCAATGAGTGCGCACCATCTCCTGGAGCAGAAAGTCGCGGTGAGCGCGGCGGATACGGTGCCCGTCGGCGTCACGACCCGGCTCCTGAGTCGCGGGCAGCGTTTTTCCCATCGTAAGCTGCTCCAGCCGCGCCTCGATGGCCGCCTTGCGCTCGCGAAGCGCGCGCTTGACCTCCTCCACGACCTCTTCGGTCGACATCGAAGGCTCATTACTTGGCGTACAGGCGTCCGTTTTTGCCACTTGTTGCGTGTGCACCTCCGCGAGACCCGCGACATCCGATCCCGGGCGGTCGCGCGCGCGCCGCCTTCCTCCCTGCCGTGCCATTTTCAGCCGCGCGTTCGCCATGGGGGCGTCGGCGCTTCCCGGCCGCTTCGTTCGCCGCTTTTGCCGGCGATTCGCCCTGGCGAGCACACAAGTTGTCTAGATTTAGACTTTCAGAAAATTATATTCATAAATTCGGATGTTGTCATAAACCATGTGGTTTACATAAATTATGGTGTAGCTTACACTAAACGTATATTAAACTAGGTAGCTGGATCGGATCTCCCGCGAAAGGTCGCGAGCGGATCCATTGGCGCCATATTCAGCGAACGGACAGACGGGATGGCACGCCTTGAACGGACGCCTGGCGGCTCAAAGATCGCTTTTCTGCGCGCGACTTGTGGTCGACGTCGCGCCCAAGAATCGATAGGGTGGCGGAGAACCGCTACCTGATGGTGACTGGCGTTTGACCGGAGTGTGGAAATTGCCGAGCGAGTCGAAGGTGTCCCGATCTACTCCTTCCATCACTTGCGAACCAACGAGCCATGATGCGCACCGAGTTCCCCGAGGAGGCGACGACGCTGCTGGAGGATCAGGCGATCGCGCACCGCGAGTGCGGGAAGCGCGTGCCCGACAAGAAGAAGAAGAAGCGGATGCTGCGCACGGCCATCGGCGTCGTCACGGTCGTAGGCGTGCTGGTCGGGTGCGTGGCCGCCATCGACGTCGCATCGATGCACAGTCAGGCGGAGATGAACGCGCAGGCGGAGGCGCACGCGGACGAGGTAGGCTACGCGCTCACGACCGACCTGGAGTCGCAGTCGGCCATGCTCGGCTGGAGCTCCTTCAGCCACTCGTGGTGCAAGGTCCGCTCGGCGTTCAAGTCGTACACCTACTGCCTGCTCACGGGCGACGCGCACAAGTGTCAGGACGAAGCTTCTGCCGCCTGTGCGGCCGCGACCAACAGCACGTCCGGCGGCAGCGGCAGCGGCAGCGGCAGCTGGTAGACGGCCGTCGTGCCGACTGCGACGCAGCTTGTTCGAGGGAGGCAACGCTCTCGTCTTGGGATCCTCTCGCCCGTACTCATGGATGGCTCGAAGGGGCAATAGCTTCATGTTTTCTGCTTGACACGTAAGCGAAGGGAGGGCGACTTCCTGACTATCCTCCTGCATATTCCTAGTGCGCGCCACGACGTACCATGCATCAATGAAACCTTGTCTTGTTAGTCATCTCTTGCGTCTCAATTACTGACAGAACGGATCGCTTCATTGCCCTCCAAGCGGCCAAACCGCGGGAACGACGAGCCCATTCTCGTTGGCAAGTTCGTCGCCACCTCACGACTGTCCTCCCAGAATCCGAACTTAATCGTTTGTATTATTCGTACTTAACGAAAAGTCTTGAGTCCAGTATGAAGAAATACGCGCCAAAACAAAACACAAGAGACCTGAGAACACCGAGACATGGCGGGGGTCGCGAGGAGCTCGACGCCCGACGGCCGCGATGCCAGAGCCCACAGCCTTCGGCCGCCGCGCGCACGGGTTCGCGATGATACCATTCTGACGCCGTCGCCGCTGCTTACGGAGCGGCTGGCTCTGGCGACGCCGTCGCTCGACGCCAGTGAACGTTCTGCTGATTCGGCGAAGACGACCAAGCGGAAGAGGCGGCTGCTTGGCGCCTTGCTCGGCGTTCACGACGGTAGCAACGCCAACGAAGATGAATCGACTGATACCTGTGTAATTGCAGTGCGCTCGACGGAAGTACGAGGCGTTTCGCTGGAGATGGAAGAGAAGAGCGCGGCGATTGACGACGTGGCGGTCTCCGCGATCGACGCCGGCCGCAAGTGCAATGCACCCCGTGCTGGTGGTGCCATTCAAGCGGTCGGTGGGCTAACGCCGGTCCCAGACGCTAGTGAAACGCTGGTGATTCGCAAGAAGTGGAGGCGCAAGGTCTACGAGAGCAGCGCGTCGCCGGTCCTGAGGTGCTGGAGCGCCGAAGAGCGCGTCGTTGTCGCCCGCGAGGAGTCGCTGCACCTGCCGGTGCCTCTCCGTCGATCGATGTCCAGCCTCGACATGCACGCGAATGTGCCCAAGAGACCGAGCCTGGAGCGCCGGCATCTGTCAGCCGCGGCAATCGACGCCGTGTCGGCGGCCGCGGATGTGCTGGCGCTGCCCACAATCCAGTCGAAAGACCACCCGGACTTGAACGTCATCTCGCCCGAAACGGTGCGCAGTAGTCGCCATGAGCTTTGTGTTTTTGTAGTCGCTGACACGTCGTGTTGCCATCACTACAGGTGCTGAGAGTGCTCAACGGCGAGTTCAGCGACCGCCTGGCGTCGTTCGAGCTCATCGACTGCCGGTTCCCGTACGAGCACCTGGGCGGGAGCCTGCGTGGCTCGCGCTCGCTCTTCGACCCCGCGAGCGTCGAGCAGGCGTTCATGGAGCAACCTTCGCCAGACTGCACGCGCGTGGCGCTCATTTTCTTCTGCGAGTTCTCGGCCAACCGCGCGCCGAAAATGTGCGCGTCGATACCTGGTACTGTCGGGTTGTGATGAGCTGAGGTCTGACTCAGTGACTGCGTTGATGTTCTCTCTGATGTCGTGTCCTCCGTTAAGGGCACGACACATGCGCAACTTGGACCGCTGGATCCACGCGGACCGGTACCCGGAGCTGTTCTACCCGGAGCTTTACCTGATCGACGGCGGATACAAGAACTGCTTTGAGAAGCTCAAGGTGATGATGAGCAACTCTATCCCTTTGCGTGGCTCATGCAGTTTCTCTCACTCGTCGTGTGACTAACTGCGTTTGAAGGACGAGATCTGTGACCCGCCGACGTACGTGAGGATGAACGACGAGAAGTTCACGGACGCCTGTCGCGACGAGTTCTCGGCGTGGCGTCGACGGTGGAAGGCGCACAAGATGACGAACTGCGCCAGGCAGTTCCAATGCGCGAGCGAACCGCCCGCAGCAAAGGCTTCGGCAACGATCGCCAAGCTTCGAGCGCGGCCAGTGCAGTCGCTTGTCGATCAGCTCTAGATCGTGTCATCACGCTTCTCGACCAATGCCCAAAGCTTCTTAATTTATACACATCCCTCCCTGCGATCTACCCGCGGACCTGGCACAGAGAGACCAAACGTAATGGGGGAAAAGGCGCCAGCCAAGACGACAGATATACTGAAACGCAAGTCGAGAGACCGGCACAGCACGACACGATGCGTCCCGCTGTGGCGAAATGACGGCTGTCTAATCCCACTCGCCCCAGTCCTCTCCGTGCTTGTCCTTGTCGTCATGGGTCCTGGCAGCCTTCTCAGCATTCTCATCGTCGCCCCAGTCCAGTCCGTCGCCGCCTTCGGCAATCGACGCGTCCTTCGGCTTGAAGGCCGCCGCGGGGGGCGAGGCAGCGGCCTGAGCCGGCACGTCCTGCGCGGATGACCCAGCCGAAGAAGTCGAAAGCGGTGCCTGCTGGTCCTTGCGCTCGCCCAGTTCGATCCAGCTCTCTCCATCACTTGACGTGGACGAGCTCAGCGTCAGCGCACTGGTGTCCGGCGTCGTCGACGCCTCCTCAACAGCAGCCGCCGGCTCCTCCTTGGACTCTTCCTCGACGAAAAGGCTCTTCTTCTCGGCGCTGGATTCCTCGTTCTTCGGCGAGTCAACGTCCCAGCCAATCTCCTCTTCGTCATCGTTCAGCGCTACATTCACGACAAATCAATAAGTAAGCACATCGTTTTCCAACACTTGCGCGTGGTACGTGCACAAGCTGGCGTACCCTGTTCGAGCAGGTCCGCACCCCGCTGCTCCTGGGCAGCCAGCAGCGACGCCTTATAGATGTAATGCGCCCAGAACGTGTCCGCGTCCACAAGGGACGGCACGAGCTCCGTGAACTTTGTGCGCACGGTGGAGTAGTGCTCGAGCACCTCCGTCTGCACCTCGGCAAGTTCGGTGGCGGGCGTCGCCGCCCTCCACTTCTGGAAGGTCTCGTGGTCGAGCGGCGGCTCAACGTACGTCTCCGAGTCCTCCTGGAGCGCCAGCAGCCGGAAGCGGCGCGCGCTTAGCTCCTCGTTCTCGCCCTCCGAGTCGCTGTCCTCGTACGCGTTCTCCCCAGAGAGCGCGCCCAGGAACTGGTCGGCCGAGTTGAGCAGCTTGGAGCCCATCGACTCGAGCGACTCGATCTTGCTGCTTACGTTGAACAAGAACAGCGAGCTGCGCAGCGCCTCAATCGAGTTGCCGATCACGTCGGGACGCGCCTGCTCCGCCTCCTCCTCGCCAGCCGCGGCTTCTTCGCTAGGCTTCTCATCGTCAGCCTTCACAGGTTCCACCTCGTCGTCAGCCTCCTTCTCCTTCTTCTTCTCATCGGCAGCGCTGGCGTCCTCCTCGCCGGCGTCGCTGTCCTCCGCCGCGTCCTGCTCGGCGCGCTGCCGCAGCTGCTCGCTCTTCTCCTGTATGGTCTGCCGCACCGTCTTGGAGATCTCCGCCACATCCTGCATCATGACAGACACGACGCGTCAGTTCAAGACGACACTGCGCCGCCTCCGTTGGCGGTAAGGCTATAACACGGCACGCACCTCCTGCACGATGGCCGTAAAGTCCTTCAGGTCCGAGCTCAGCGTCGAGATCGCCTCGGACGACTGCATTCACGACATGCAAGACCACAAGAGAACCCGTCAGACCCGTGCATGTACCGTTGGATACAGCCACAGAGATCGCGATACACGCCTAGACACGCCTAGAGACGCGCGCGCACCTTGTCCTTAAGGGTGTTGACGATGGAGAAGAAGCTGTACGACATGGCGGCGAGCGTCCGGGGCGGCGGGCGTCCTACGAGGTCCCTTGCTTGCTTGCTTGCTTCCCTTTGGGTCGGGCGGCGTCACTTGACGTTTCACTTGGTCTCGCTATGGGATCGGCGCCCAAAGCGGCCGACACCGCCTTTCTCGGCTCTCGGGGTGTGTGTTCTTTCCGGTCTATCGACAGTGTCAAGAAAGTTCCCCACGCGTAATTACGATCGATTATTTTTTACGCGGATTCCGACGCCTTTGTTTTTACGACAAACATTGTGCAGCGTAATTACTCCTCCTTGCGTGGCTTTTATACGAAGTCAACCGCCGTCCGACCTCGCGCTCTTGCCTGATCAGTTCTGACAGGGTTTGAAGTGACGGACCCGCCGGAAGGCAGGCAATTGCAATTGTGCCGGTGCATTGCGTGAGGAGACCATTCGCACATTTGCCGCGCGCTTGCCTAGTTTAAGCCCTAACGCCGCCTCCTACACCCCCCTCTCTCCAAGACAATGGCTCCTCAGATCCGCGCCCCGGCTCCCGATTTCACGGCCACGGCCGTCGTCAACGGCGAGTTCAAGACCGTCTCGCTGTCGGACTACAAGGGCAAGTACGTCGTGCTCTTCTTCTACCCGATGGACTTCACCTTTGTCTGCCCGACCGAGATCATCGCCTTCAGCGAGAAGGCCGCTGCCTTCCGTGAGATCGGCTGCGAGGTGCTCGGTGCCTCGACGGACTCGCAGTTCTCGCACCTGGCGTGGATCAACACGCCGCGC
>JAADXW010000359.1:0-24431 GCA_023337975.1 Phytopythium ostracodes
ATTGAGAACGTCTGGGGCATTATGACGCAGCACGTCTACGCTGGCGGACGCCAGTACGACTCGGTCGAGCAGCTGAGGAAGGCAGTGCTGAAGGCATGGGACCTAGTGTCTGCTGAGACGCTCGAAACACTCGTGCTCTCAATGCACAAGCGGTGCATCAAGGTGCCCACACACCGCGGTGCATATATTTCGTATTAGCGACGCCTGTGTAGCCCATTAACATGGTCAAATACTAATCTTCCCGTGCTGCTGCAATTTTGTTCATATGTTGTGTCGCACTTCAAAAATAAATATTCTGATATTTTTCTGGAATTATTTGGCTCACAATGACACAACATGGTGCAATCGAAAGCGCTTGAAATTTGCTATTATTCACTATAATTTCAGCCAATAAGAGCAGAAAGTGATGAATTTTCTGCAAAAAACACCATGTTCATATAGCCTGGCGTGCACTGTATTCTTGCGCGCCCCTTAGATGGCGCCGAGTATTTCCGGACGCGCGTTTAACTCGCGACTGTATGGACAGAGCTGGTTGGCCGGCGCTGCCGAACAAGCGGCGACGTGGCTTTGGATAGCGCGGATGCCACCTACAAGCGCAAAATAAACCCATCCGACAAAATTAGCCGCGAGCGAGCGATCCCATGGAGCGGCGAAGCGACATATCGCACCTTTCATCTTGAAGTTCGCTCGCTAAATAGCCCTGGTATGTACGGTACCGTCTGGTTCTTGTTGCGCGTGGTGGGATATGCGGCCCCTTTCTCTCGTGCCATACAAACTTCAAGATATCTGGAGCTTTCAGGCGACAGCAAAAACATGGAGAGACAGTAAAGTGAGGCGGCGCCTTCTCGGGGCGAACGTGGGCGAGTGTGTCGTCGTCGCACGCTGCCCGTTGGCCTGATTCCCAGCGAGAGAGCGCGCGACTCAAGAAGGCGCCGCCGTGCGAGCCTGTTGCCAGCCGCGGCCGACGCGCTTCGGCCCCCCGCAGATCTATATTTGCCGAGTCAGTTTCGCGCTCACGCCCACGCCCACGCCCCACGCGCGCGGGAGAAGGCCAAAGATAGCGCTGCTCCATCTCGGTCGGTGGCCTGCAGAGGGCGCCGGCAAAGCGCGCGCTCACACGCGAATCGGAGCGTTCCTGCAGCAGCCACACCGCCGGACGGCCGCCATGTTCGACGACCTGCTCAAGCTCTTCCGCAACAGTCCGCGCTGGGCCAACTCGCCGCTCGCGCGCCGCCTTGGCTTCAGCGCCGAGCTCTCGTACGAGGAGGATGACGTGGGTACGTATGCGTCGCTTGTGCTGACGTGGTGGGTAACAGCCGGATCACTGACCTCACATCGCGCCGTGCCACGCAGAGAACCTCTCCGACTGGACGCGCGTGACGACGTCGGGCAACCGCCCGCCCGTGCGCAGTGGCCACTCGGCGCTTGTCGGTACGTTGTTTCTTTACTTGCCCTTCGCGGTCGCAGTCACCTTGACGCTTACGCCCGCCTCGTTCTCTCCGCGCAGTCGACGACATGATGTACATCTTC
The DNA here is from genome assembly GCA_023337975.1 of Phytopythium ostracodes. Lineage (NCBI taxonomy): Eukaryota > Oomycota > Peronosporomycetes > Pythiales > Pythiaceae > Phytopythium > Phytopythium ostracodes. The sequence goes on from JAADXW010000359.1 coordinate 1,531, forward strand.
GGCGGCTACAACGACGGCAACTGCCACAACGACATCTACGCATTCGACCTGATCCGGCACCACTGGACGCGCATCGAGACGTCGAACGGCATCTCGCCCGACGGCCGCGCCTCGCACGCCTGGTGCGTCTCCACGGACAAGACGAAGCTGTACCTCTTTGGCGGCTCCGGGCCGCACTGGGGACAGACCAACATGGGCAAGCTGCTGCAGTTCTCCATCCGCGACAAGAACTGGACCATCGTCGACGCCGAGGGCGCGCACCCGCCGCCTGGATACGGCCAGAGCCTGTGCTCGATCAACAACAAGCTCTACCTCTTCGGCGGCACATCCGGACACGTGTACGTGAACGACCTGTACGTGTTTGACGAGCTCACTAAGGTGTGGCGGAAGGTAGAGACGACCGGAAAGCGGCCGAGTCCGCGGTACAAGCATCAGATCGCGACGGTCGGCAACCGCATGTACGTCGTGGGTGGCGGCCTGTACGACCCGCCCAAGGGCCCCATCGACACGTTCTACCTCGACGTCGACACGCTCACGTGGCACCAGCTGGAGTGCAGCGGGGACGTGCCCAAGTCGCGCATCGCGCACACGATCTCACAGATGTCCAGCAACCCGACGCGACTACTGATGTTCGGCGGACGGGATGACTCTGGCGCGCGCCGCAATGAGCTGTCGGAGCTGAACGTCGAGACGGGTGCGTGGAGCATCTTTGAACCGCAAGACGGATGTCAGCCGGACGCGCGCGACTTCCACAGCAGTGTCGTGCACGAGGACCAGCTCTTTGTCTTCGGCGGATCGAACGGAGTCGAGCGGAACAATGACGTGTACCGATACACGATCACGTACCAGTCGCCGACGCTGCTCATCTTGGCGATGCAAACGCTGCGCCGAAACCTGGCCGATGTGCCGGCTGAGGCGGTGGATGCGCTGCCGTACGAGCTCATTCTCGGCGTCCAGAATATCAACCCCGACGTGCGGTCGACGTATAACACTACGTGGTTCGCGCTCGATGACCAGAAGTCAGCGGACGGTGTCATGCCGTCCATCATGTAGGATCTGGAGAGCAAAACAAGTGTTATAGAAGTATTTAAACGACACACAGCTAAGTTATTGAGATCATTCCTCCACGCGCTTCTTCATTCCCAATAATGATAGCAAGAGAAAACGAGAGATAAGCAAGATAATGAAACCCAACGATGTTACCAGAAGACGCTTGAAGGCTTCGTCTTGCTGAAGCAGTGGGCTGCCGGATGGCCCAGGTCAGCGACTATCTTACTCGTCTCCGTCGGCGATTCCTCCGGTGCAGAGCTGGATTGTGCACTCTGCTTCCGGCATGCAGGGGCTGTCAATGACTTTGCTATTTTACAGGAAGACCAACATAAACAAGCGTTAGCTTCAAGGCTTCCGCTGCAGGACACAGTCAACTCATCTCGTACCAGATCCGGTTTTCAGCTCGACCCTTCCTCATCTTTTTGTGCACAACAAACACATGAGCTAATGGGTTAAGCCAAGGAGAACGTTGTCCAGGCCACGCATCAATGTCGAGAAGCCGAGGGTTAATATCGTACCAGAATGCGTGTGTGCACGGCGTGCGAAATGACATGGCCACCTATGCACCAGAAAGCATTGAGCAATCTTCACCATCAAATAATAAGCGAAGCGACCTTACCGACTGGCTTCATGACCGGCCCAAACATCGAGTTGGCGCCCGGATCCGCCATAACTTGGTTCACGACGAGAACAGCGATGTTGAATTCCTGTCGCAGGCAAGCAAACAAACAAGCAAGCAAGTCGTGTTAGATCAAATCTCATCATACGATTTCCAACGGGCGATCGACGTGACCACATACCTCTGCATGCTTCACCAGTCGGATCAAGTGCTGGTTCAATCGTTGTTGCCGCTCGCTCAGTTCTCCTCTGCGCCATGTTGTTAATTTTGCTATGAGACCGAGCTACCAACGAAATCCGCAAAAAGCATTGACGAAGCTCACCTTCCGGAGAAGTCCGTGCGAAACAAGGCCGTCACGGAGTCGATGATCAACAAGCGGAAGGGCCCTTGATCCGGATCCTGGGCAACACAGGGTAAAACATTAGTCAAAGCGATAGCAACGAAGATTTTCCCGCGTTGCCCAACATTAGTAGCATACCGCGAAGAGTACGCCCAGCTTCACGACGAGATCCATTTGCATGTCATGACTGTGAGCTCTGCATGGTCGACGAAGCCGTGTTAGCTACCCAGCTGGCGAACTGGCATCGATGAGCCTCACCTGGCGACGATGATGTTGTCGAGGACGTCAGAAGGATCCTGATCAGAACAGAAATGTTCAATTAGGCCATAATGTCCGCTTCATGTGACCAGCCAAGCGTATCGATACGACTCACCAAATTATAGCGCTCTTTCGCGATTTGTGCGACTCGATGCTGCACAAGCCAAAACAGCCGCGTGAATCCTTCCCATTAAGCGTCGGAAGGGACGGAAGTCATGCGGCACAACTTACCGGGCGGAACGTCCCTTCCGTGTCGACAAAGGCGACCTTGCCTGCAGTTTAAAAGAGCACGTTAGCTTGGCCACATCGCAGCACCAAGGATAATGTTCTTACCAGCGCCGCCACCTTGCGATCGAGGCAGTTGGGTAGTGACGCAGAGCTGCAGTGCATGCCCGGATGTAAAGTTAGAGCCAAATCCACAGACGAGATAGGAACAGCAAGATCTTACCGTGTGACAGAGCTGCGTTTTTCCCGTCCGGAACTCACCATGGACCTGATGTACGCAGCACAGGTTAGTCGGACCATTAGCGCACATACCCCCAAGCAATTCACTTTACCTCGGTCACCGACATCGTCTCCAGCCCGCCTCCGAGGATGTGATCCAGCTCTGAACGACAAAACAGCCAAAGTTAAGCTTCGAGCTGCTAGACACAGAGAAAAAGAGACTTACGCTTGGACCCAGTCGTGATGAAAATCTTGTTCTTGTTCTTCATGAAGAGCGTGTTCGCCGACATGAACCCACTTTTCTCCGGGATTAGCTGCAGGTCACCAAGAGCAGTCAGGTCACCTCCGACTGTGCTATGATGAGGAAGAATACGCACTGATACCTTGCGTCCAGCTTGAAGGAGCTAGTACAACAAAGACATGAATGCATCATCAGTGGGATTCAAGAGGATAACCACATCACCAGATGAACAAATCTGACGCACCTTGTCCATTTTAGCCTCGCTGATGCCCTTGACGGTGAGCAACCGCCGCTGCGAGACTTGAAAAAGCTGTCCGACCGTGGCGAAGCCGTCCTCTTTGAGCTTCGCGATGTCCGAGACGTTGATCCCTGCGTCCTGCAGCATGTCGATCGGCTCATACGAGCGCATGTCGCCCTCGTCGTCGCTGTCTTCGACCTCGGCGGGGCCGACCACCTGCGCGACTGCCTCCGTCTTGCGCTCGCTGCCACATAGCGCACCCAGTCGTCAGTGCCACACCGACCCCCGAACCTTCAGTGTTACCATCTCCCCCCCCACTCACCTTCGAGACATCACCATCGCTGGACTTTCTTGGGCGCTGTTTCTTTTCTCGGTCGCAAAAGCGGAAGTGACCGCCTTTCAGGGCAAGCGGGGAGGGAGACGGAAACGCAGAGTGATGGTCACTTCAACTTACAAACGTCCTCGTTTCACTATGTCATACTCGGTTGAAGAGACGAAGGTCAACTATACACTATACGGGGTTGATGCGTATACCTCGAGGCGTTGTGGTGATCAAGGCTGGCCAGCTCGCTCTATTGTATTTCTCCATGATACCTAACGCTCCACTATCAGTAGTGACAAGTATGGACACGCTCATCATGCCCCGTGGGCGCCATAACGACGCCGCGGAAGCTCGCCTTGTCTCGCTAATAATAACGACCACCGCGTTGCATGTGGATATCCACGATTCGCCACCGCAGAGCCTCCATCTCGTCGTCATAGTCGCGCTGGAAGGCGAAAATGTAGTAGTAGGCCAGCACTTCGTCCTCCGAGCCCTCCACGATCTCCCCCTCGCGGTTGCGGATGCAGTTGATCTGCTGCGCCGAGAAGCGCAGGAGGATGATCGGTGCCTGCTTGTCCTCGGCCTTCGGTCGTCCATGGTGCATGCACAACAAAAGTGAGCACTTACCCCACATATTGGCTGGTTTCTGAATCAATCACAATGGCGTACCGTAGCCTCGATCACTTCGACGTTGTCGATGCCAAGGATGTTGGGGTCCATCACCAAGCCTTCCGACTTGCGCTCGCGGATCGCAATGTTGATGCGCGAGTACGCAGCCTCGCCGAACCACTTCTTGAGGTCGCGGCTGTTGCCGCGCAAGAATGCCTCCAGCACTCCGGGAAGCACGATTTCCTCAATGTTCTGCGCACACAGTCGATTGGGTGGTGAGATTCTCTTCACGACCACTGAATCACACCAACGATAACGTACCTCCTTCCACTCCTCCAAGATGAAGTCGGGCTCCGCACGGCGAATCTCCTTGATCGCGATCGCCATGGGCGTCTCGCCGAACAGACCGTCGTAAATGGACGACAAACGGTAGACCCACCTATCAGACGCAGCACGAGTGATTGCAAGTTAACGTCAGACGCTTCGGCTACCCAACTAGCAGAAACAACAATCTGGGGCGTCACGTACGGGTTCTGACTCGTCTCCCAGAGCTCTAGGACTTCCTCCTTCGCATCACCGATCTTGTCCTTCGCCTGCTTCGCCTTCGCGCCGACCTTCTTGCCCGCCTCCGTGCGAGCTGCCTGCTTGGCGGCGTCGAGGATACCCTGAATGATTGGGGCCTCGCGGAAACGTGCGCTCACCTTCTGCCACGCGGTCTCCTCCTCCTTGACAGCAACCAGAGCGCTCGTCCCCGTGTACTCCGGCACTTCTTCGCCGTCTGCGGGAGCAGGGGTCGGCTTCGCGCTCGGGGTGCGCACCGACGTCAGGGCCTCGTCGACCGTGCGCTTCTCCTTGGAGCCAAAGAGCTCACGAGCCGCCTCCTTCCACTCATCGTTCCAGCGATGATTGGCATTCACGATCTTGGTCTTCTGCGCCGAGATCTTGGCGAAGACATTCTTCACAAACGAGCGCGCGCCCTCCAAATTCTCGTCCTGTGCCTTCTGCTGCACGCATTCCAAAGTATGTGAGTTATACGACACTCCATGCCGGTGATGGATGAACAATCGACGACGTACCTCCTCCTCAGCACTCGCCTTGGCGCCTTCCTCGGCCTTCTCGTCTTGCCCCCCCGCCTCTGCGCCGGTCTCCGCCTTTTCGCTCTTGTCCTGCTCCTGCTCCTCTTCGGCCTTGGCGGCAGCAGCGGCCTTGACGTTGTACTGGTACGAGTCCTTGAGCTTCTGCGACGCGTGCTTGGCGGCCTCCTCGACGTCGTGGATCTTCTCCTTGGTGGCCTTCTCGACGCTCTCCTTGGCCTTCTCGATCTCCTTCTCGACGCTTTCCTTGGCCTTGCCCAGCTCCTCGAACGACTTCTTGAGCTCCTCGTTCTTGTCCATCTCGTTCTTGAGCTGGTTCTTCAGGTCCGAGAAGAAGCCCATCGAGCGCCGCTGCACGCCAGCGCCCGCGCGCACGGACAGCGCACCGCTATTCCTGGGGACGGCCGACGCCGACAGGCGCGCGCGGCGCAGCGCTCGCACAGACACACGCAGCATGGTCGCGAGAGGAACTTCCGGCGCTTTCCCGGCGGTGGCAACTTGCGGTTTTGGATGACGCCGGGAGCTGCCGGCCGGTGGCCGAGGGCGGAGGTCACCCGACACGCAACCAGTTGCCGTTTCAGGGGGTCATTTGGCGAATTAAATGCCACGTTAAGCATTATACTACATTTTAATATTTGCATACCTGTATTGAATGTATACTTTTATGTCAACAAAAGGATAAAATATTATTTCAGCCAACCATTCGGTTATGTGTCATGATTTCAGCCAATGAGAGGTTGATTTGTGGTGACATGGCGCGGCGAACCGTTCCCGACCAGCCAAACCTCATAAGAAAAACACCTGGTAAACTCCCCATCGTCTTCAGTATATGCGGAAACGGTCCCGCTGCAAGAACTCGACCGCGCACCTTGCATCTGGAAAATTCTGTGACCTGAAACGTCACACCCCGCTGGCCAGGTCGAGCCAATTGGCAGGCAGAGCGAAAAGCATGGGCAAGAAGGCGCGACGCAGTTCCGGGGCCAAGCCGGCCGATGCCGCCGCCGCCGCCGCCGCCGACAAGGAGGAGCCCAAGGTGGTTGCCAAGCAGGCGGAGGACGTGGCCGTCAAGAACAACAGCGCCGCGGCCGTGGACGCTGGCGAGAAAAAGAAGAAGAAGAGCAAGGCCAAGAAGGAGGAGGCTGCCGCCGAGGAGGAGCAGGAGCAGGGGGACGAGGAGCAGGCGGACGAGGAGGTAGAGGCCGTCGAGCACGAGGAGAACGATGAGGAGACGGAGAAGGCCATCGCCGAGGCCGCGGACCACAGCAAGGCCGAGGGCGCGGTGGACGAGCGTTACTTCTCGAGCGAAGAGTTCGCGTCGCTGCCGCTGTCGGAGCCGACGCGCAAGGCGCTGGCCGACATGGGCTTCTCCAAGATGACCAAGATCCAGGCCAAGTCGATCCGCCCACTGCTCGCCGGCCAGGACCTGCTGGGCGCGGCCAAGACGGGTTCCGGCAAGACGCTATCGTTCCTGATTCCGGCGGTCGAGCTGCTGCACAAGGTACGCTTCACGCCGCGCAAGGGCACTGGCTGCATTGTCATCTCGCCGACGCGCGAGCTGGCGCTGCAGATCTACGGCGTCGTGCGTGAGATTTGCAAGTACCACTCGCAGACGCACGGCATTGTCATGGGCGGAGCCAACCGCCGAACGGAAGCTGAGCGTCTGGTGAAGGGCGTCAACATCCTCATCTCCACGCCTGGCCGCCTGCTGGATCACTTGCAGAACACCAAGGCGTTCGTGTACCACAACCTGCAGATCCTGGTCATTGATGAGGCCGATCGCATCCTGTCGATCGGTTTCGAGGACGAGATGCGCCAGATCATCAAGTGCATCCCCAAGGAGCGCCAGACAATGCTGTTCAGTGCCACGCAGACCAAGAAGGTCGAGGACCTCGCGCGCTTGTCGATCAAGGAAAAGCCCGTGTACGTCGGCGTTGAAGAGGAGGACACGAAGGCAACGGTCGCGACGCTAGAGCAGGGATACGTCGTCACGCCCAGCGACAAGCGCTTCCTCCTGCTCTTCACCTTCCTGAAGAAGAACCTTAAGAAGAAGGTCATGGTCTTCTTCTCGTCGTGTAACGCCGTCAAATTCTACGGCGAGCTGCTCAACTACATTGACATCCCCGTTATGGACATCCACGGCAAGCAGAAGCAGAACAAGCGCACTACGACCTTTTTCCAGTTCTGCAATGCCAAGACCGGCATCTTGCTGTGTACTGACGTGGCCGCGCGTGGTCTGGACATCCCCGCCGTGGACTGGATCATCCAGTTCGACCCACCTGATGACCCGCGCGAGTACATCCACCGTGTCGGTCGTACCGCTCGTGGTGCCAAGGGCAAGGGTAAGGCGCTGCTCATGCTGCTGCCGGAGGAGCTGGGCTTCCTCAAGTACCTGAAGGCCGCCAAGGTGGCGCTGAACGAGTACGAGTTCCCCATCGCCAAGATCGCGAACGTCGAGTCCCAGCTGATGAAGCTGGTCGAGAAGACGTACTACCTGCACCGCTCCGCCAAGGACGCGTACCGCGGGTACTTGCTGGCGTACGCGTCGCACTCGCTCAAGGGCATCTTCGACGTCGGCAGCCTGGACCTGCAGGCTGTCGCCAAGTCGTTCGGCCTCCAGGTGCCTCCCAAGGTGACGCTCCCGGTCAAGACGAGCGGCAAGACGGGCAAGCGCAAGGGCGTCAACGTGGATGACGGCGGCTCGCGCAACAAGTTCCAGCGCTCGGGCCACGCGTTCAGCGCCGACAACCCGTACGGCCGACGCGCCCCGGATGACAAGCGCCAGTTCTCGCACTGACGGTCGTGCGCGACGCGGTCGAACGTGTGTATATATCGCCATTAACAACCAACCCAACCATACAGACGCGTTTTTGACATTTCTCGCTGTGCGCTCTCGTTACGATTGCTGTTCATTTGCCTGAGCGATTGCTACCAACACGAGAACTACGGCACTCGCGGTGATGAAGATCGCATCTGCACTAGCTCTCATCGCCGCTGCCGCTGCGACCGGACTCGCTGGTCCGGGATCCACCTCGGAGGCTGCCCCCACCATATCAAACGCTCACGAAGTCACCTAACCAGCCCCAACCACCTCGAGTCGACGGCGAAGGACGCAGAAGGTGGCATCACAATGCCACCGAAAACGATATTGGTGATGGCAGCGAACAGACCTGACGTGTGGCGGAGACCCACGTGGGCAGCGGTGATGGAGGCGACCGGCAGGCCTGCTGGTCAGGTCCAACTCGCTGGCGGTGATATGCAGCCCTTTGGTCAGATGCAGCAGGACAGCGGCGGAACTGGAGCAGTGGACATGGTGACCAACACCAGTTGAATACTCTTCATTCGTGGCAGGACGCAGGTATACCGACCGCTGAATTTGAAGCAGATCGTGGCAAGAGCACTTCATGCAAGCTTTGCATCCTCTTGCAATCGAGACGCCGCTTCGACTTTGGTCGGAGTATCGCGGCAACATCAGTACAGGCTTCAGCGCAGCAACGACCGAGCACACCGTCTCCAAAATCACATTTTCTTTTCCTGTTCCTCTGTTTTGCTCAACATGCAGTTAAAAGACAGCACAACAGCAGCCTGCTCCTCCCAACTGGTCGCACCATCACCGCGCTCAGCCCACCATCGCTCGCTGAGTTCATACCCAATCCAACGCTGCCAAATACACCGGACTCTCTCCTCGGGCGTCCGCGCTACATCGTCGTCGCCTCCACGCACGGCACACAACAGCCACAGACCCCACTGATCCGGCTCGCACCCGTCACGACGATCGCCTTAGACCTCGTGCGGGTGCGCAACCACCTTGAGGAAGCCGCCGCCCTCGCGGCCGATCTCTCCGTATGAGTGCGCGAGCTCATCGAGCGACATGCGGTGCGAAATGAGCTCCGACGGGTCCAGCTCGCCGCTCGCCATAGCCTCCAGCACCTGCTTCATGTACTTCTGCGCGGGCGTGCGGCCGTTGCGCACCGTCAAGTCCTTGAGCACCGCGTGGCCGATCGGGTAGCCGTCCACGAAGCCCACGTAGGTCGAGATGACGCCAACGTGGCCGAACTTGCGGGCGAGCGTGAAGATCTCCTTGAACGTGTCGATAGGCTCGGGCTCCATCCCCATCGACTTCTCAAGCTTGGCAATCATGCCGGCCCCGCGCCCCGTGCCACTCGCATCGATCACGCTGTCCGCGCCGCCCTCGGGCAGCAGCTCCTGCACCTTGTTGATCACGTCCGAGCACGACAGCTTGGTGCGGTCCACCACGTCAATGTGCAGACGGTCGCGCGCGAACTTGAGGCGGTCGTTGTTGTGGTCAATGCCGATCACACGCTTGGCACCCTTGAGCTTGCACCACTTGGCCGTCATCAGACCGACGGGCCCGAGGCCCCAGATGACCACATTCGAGTCCTGCTTCACCGACGCGAGCTCCGTCGCGTACAACCCGCACACTGCCGTCTCGCCGGCGAACACGGCCTGGTCGTCGGGGACTCCCTGCGGCACCTTGAAGCAGTTGACGTCGGCGAACGGCACGCGGACGTACTCGGCCTGCGAGCCCGGCACGTTGTTGAACAGACTTGTCGACCCGAAGACTGCCGCCGGCGCCCAGCCGCCGTACCACTCTTTGAACTTGCGCGACTCATTCGTGCGGTTGCAGGCCGAGAACTCCTGGCGCTTGCAGTACGAGCACGTGCCGCACGCGATCACGAACGAGATCGCCACGCGGTCGCCCAGCGACAGGCTGGACACGTCCGAACCCAGCTTGTCGACCACGCCCACAGCCTCGCTGCCCACGATCTGCCCCTTTTCCATGCCCTCGACCTCGCCCGCGCTCGCCTGGGCCGCAAAGTCCGGGCTCACCGAGCACGCCGTCACCTTGATAATCGCGTCGTGCTGCTCCATGATCTTGGGGCGCGGCACGTGCTCCACCTTGAGCGTCTTGCCGCCCTCCCACACCACCGCGCGCATGCAGCTCGACGGATCGCTCGAGCATTGCTGGCACGTGTCGCTGCCGCCGCTGCCGAGCTTCTTGGACAGGAACTCCATCTTCACGTCGGTCGGCTGATTGCTCTCTTGCTGACCAGTCGGTCCGCTTGGTTGGTTGGTTGCTTGCTTGACTTGTTGGCCGCCAATTGCATTGTGCCGACCGCTTTGGACGGAGCAGCACTCGCGGGTCCATCGAGGCAACAAGAGGCGGTTGGTTGGCTTGAAGTTCTTGATGAGAAAGAAGACCATGTGCGCGTCGCGCGTGCACTCGTCCCAAGGAAGAAGGCCCCAACTGGCAGGTCAGGCCCTCGACATCTTGGCGCAAGTATACCTCCGCGTGCCGCCGTTAGGATCGGGAGCGCTCGCATTCACCGCGACGAGGCGAGATCAAGCGGCCAGGGAGCAGCGACACCGACGGGGAAGCAGCGTCGCGAGCAACGAGGAAACATCAACACCGACGCCAGGAAAGCTCCTCGATCTGTACCGGTAAGTTGCCATAGGCGACGCCAGCTTCAGCGAGTGATGGTATCGACATCGCGTCGACCGAGCTCGGGATCGACGGCCTTGATCGCGTCGGAAGAGCTTCGCCGCTCCGCCAGACGCCGTCGTCTGTCTGAACGATTCCTCTGCTGACACGCCGGTGTCAAAGTCTTCGTACATCGCATGACGACAATTTTTAGCTGCAGGAATCCACCCATTCCAGCGGTTAGATCTGCAAAGACCACGGCCATGGGACGAGACAGTAGCGCGATGCCGGTCGAGTAGCGTGGATATACTTACCAACCATACCATATCCACCACGCATGGCTGAGCTTGGAGGCGGTCGCGCACGTCTGCTTCGGACGCCGATCTTCAGGCCGACGACCGCGAACCAACCGAACAAAACGGCCAGAAGGTGGTGCGGCGGCTGTCCGCCATTCCGAAAAAAAAAGAATCTGCGATGGAGTGGCCATCAGCGGCGAGATGACCACTCCGTCGCATTTCCGCTTCCTTTCGATCCCGCATTTTGCATGAACGCGGTCGCACAGTAGGCAAGACGAGCCACCTCGGAGTCCGTTGGTGGCGCTCGATGCGAGAACACCTACTTTTAGCCCTCACATGCGCCTGGATGTTATTGTTCCCGCCCTGAACGAGGCCTGACTCGCCAAGTAGGGACCGTGGTGACCAGCGCGACAGCACGATCGCAGCTCGTGGTTGATCCGTTCGCTCGCTCCGCACTATTAATACGCCCGCTCGCTCGGAAATAGTCGCTCGCAAGGCGTTCCACTCGATCGCAGGGGTCTCTGCGTCTGTTGGACTTGGCGACTGAGCGGCCTGCGAGTTGTTGGCCATGGCGAGTGGAAACTGCTCGTCGGTGCTTCGCCCGATGCCTCGCCGTGCGCGTGCATCTCCAACTCACTCTCCAATCCGCCTCTTCCTGCTCACTACAGAGCAAGATCCCACCGCCAGCACCGCGCGAAGCACCTCCAACTCGACACCATGAAGATTACGAGCATCCTCTCCGCGACGGCCATTGTGCTCGCTGCGGCTGCTGGTCAAGGCGCCGACGCGAGCGGCGTGCAGGCTGTCTACTACAGCGGTGCATTCAACGCCATCAATGGCGTCGTGTACGGGTCGGTGACCGCGGCGGATGTGGCACAGGCGCGCCAGCATCTCGCTGCGCTCCAGCAGCGAAACCGGCACGAGTCCGAGAAGAATACTGCGCAGCGGTACGCCCAGTGGCTCCGGGAGCAGGCTGCCGCGGCCTCTCGCCCAGCCAAACAGCCGTCCACTCACCCACACAAGCAGCCGGCTTCGGATGAAGGCAGCGAGAGTGACAGCGGCAGTGACAGTAGCGTCAGTACGCACCGCGCTGGTCTGCCTCATCCTCATCCTCACCCGCACAAGCAGCACAAGCAGCACAAGCAGCACGGCCACCACCACTTCCACCACAGCGCGTCCGGAAGCAGCAGCGGCAGCGGACACTTTGTAGCGGAGGTCGCCGCCCCGCACGCGACGGTCTCGCCGGCGCGCATCCACCACCTCAACAAGAAGCACGACGTGCCGACCAAGCACCAGACCGCGGAGCTCCATGCGGTTTCGGATTCCAGCTCCAGCTCCGTTGACGTGGGCTCGGACGACTCGAACGACTCGGACGACGTGGTCTTCCCGTCGTCAGCTGACACGGACTCAAACGATGCGGATGACTCGGATGACGAGGTCTCCTCGGTGTCGTCTTCGCCGGCGTCGCACGCAGGCGACGCCACCGCCGGCCTCCCGGCTTCAACGCTCACTGGCGAGGCTCCAGTTGCCGAGGCGTCGTCTTCTCGCAGTGCTGAGGCTCCGGTGGAGATCAAGCCTCACCTCCCGAAGAACCTGCGCCACCCGGAGCACCTCAGCCACAAGGACACGAGCGAAGCCGCCACCAAGCTGGCCGAGAGCAAGTCGGTCGAGTCAGTCCAGGGATCCACTGCCAACGCATCGAACGGGCCTGCCGCAGTTGTTGCCGTCGCTGGCATTGTCGCTGGCGTGATTGGCGTGATTGTCGCGGCCGTGGGCTTCCGGCGCGTGCGCCGCAGCGACGCTCGGTACGGCGCGAGCGAACTGATCGTCGACCTGCCGGACCCGGAGTCGGTCGGCAACGAGGACGACTGCGAGGACGACGCGCTGGCGCTGGAAGACGCGGCGGCCTCAACCACGAACGCGCTCGACGAGGCGGACAGCAACGACCTGCTCAAGATGCAGTCGCCGTTCCCTCGCGCCGACGAGGTGGGCGAGTTCACCAACGCCTAGAAGAGCGAGCGACCCACTTCGCCGGCTGGTCCTCCATCTGTGTCCTGCAGCCCGCACGGATTATAACGGGCGCAGACCCGCGGGGCTCTTGTTGTGCTCAAGCCCTGCAACTCGAATACACACATGAATGCAAAGATCTTACTGCTGACTCGCCAATTGCGCTCTGTTCTTGACTTGCCCCCGCCTTGTTGGCCGCCTTGATACAGGAGCGAGCCCATCGTCGCTTTCGTCGACGTGCAGCTTCAATTCCGACGTACGATCCAGCAACGGCAGCGCGCCGGCGACTGTACAACCCAAGCAGAAGCCCAAGCAGGTCAAAAGGTATGGACGGCAACTTGTTGGGTCAGCGACGGTGGGACACGTCCATGACGTCACGCGCCGCCACGCGCGCTGCTCGTGCCTGCTGTTTCCATTGTGTCCCGCGTGAACCGTCTCTTTTGGTTCATGTCCCACACAAGGTTGGGGATGTGATCGCAGAGCAAAATGCTGTGATTGCGTCCGGCACCTTCCCATCCGCGCGACAGATTCCACCGGACACATCCATAAATTTTTTTACCCACCAAGCACCCCTTTGTAAGGTTGCCGCACCAGTTGCTCGAATCTAACGACACGCAACACACCGCCGTTCGCTGGTTTACCTCGGGATTCTACGCTAAAGTTGCTCAAAGCACAAATCGCGCAACCTAATACCGCAGATCCACTGGGTGGGTCCTGCTGCTTGGGGCGCAGGGAGCTCCCCCTCCCCTTCTCTTATGTATGGTACAGATAGACCTCCCAATACTGACCACCTCTGCGATAAGGTAGAGCCCGTAACCATCTTTTTTTCAGGTTTATTAAATAGTAGAGCTATTTATCAAGATCTATGTAAGGACAGCCCACCACTACAATCGCTTAAGAAAGGGTAGAACATAATACATGGGCCGCAATAGAGAGGTTTGTCTGTACAGACCAATCTCGACCGCCCATCTCGCGGGCCGAGCGCGCAAGTGACAAGCACAGAAAGCCCGCCATCCTTCCCCCCTGGCCGCTCGTTTCGTTTGTTTCTGTGGCTTCCACTTCCCAAGTGAGCCCCCACCAGAAAAGACTGAGCGCTTTTCCTGTCCCCCCCTCTTCCTCCCTCCCTTCCCCTCGTTGAGATCTAGAAGATGGCTCTCCTGCGCCGCATCGCGAGCAGCAAGGCCGCGGCCGCCATCCGCCCGGCCGCCTCCAGCGTGCTGCGCCGCCATATGGCCACCGTCGCGGACGAGATGACGGTGCGTGACGCGCTCAACACGGCGCTGGACGAGGAGCTCGCGCGCGACGAGACGGTCTTCCTCATGGGCGAGGAGGTCGCGCGCTACAACGGCGCGTACAAGGTCAGCAAGGGACTGTGGGAGAAGTACGGCGACAAGCGCATCATCGACACGCCCATCACGGAGGCTGGCTTCACGGGCCTCGCCGTCGGCGCCGCCTACCACGGCACCAAGCCCGTGCTCGAGTTCATGACGTTCAACTTCGCCATGCAGGCCATCGACCACATCATCAACTCGGCCGCCAAGCAGTACTACATGTCGGCCGGTGACATCAACGTGCCCATCGTCTTCCGCGGCTCCAACGGCGCCGCCGCCGGCGTCGGTACGTTCGTCTCCTCCTCATTCACAATGGACATAACGGCAGTACTGAACTAACGTCCTTCTTCTCTGCTCTGCTATGCTCGACCGCAGCCGCCCAGCACTCGCAGTGCTACGCTGCCTGGTACGGCCAGGTGCCCGGCCTCAAGGTCGTGGTCCCGTACGACTCGGAGGACGCGCGCGGCCTGCTGAAGGCGGCCATCCGCGACCCCAACCCGGTGGTCGTGCTCGAGAATGAGCTGCTCTACGGCGTGACATTCCCCGTGAGCAAGGAGGCGCAGGACAAGGACTTCGTCATTCCGATCGGCAAGGCTAAGATCATGAAGGCGGGCGCCGATGTGACCATCACGGCCTTCTCGCGCATGGTGGGCGTGGCCCTCGAGGCTGCCGCCGAGCTCGCCAAGAGCGGCATTGACGCCGAGGTGATCAACCTCCGCTCGATCCGCCCGTTCGACCGCGAGACGATCATCGAGTCGGTCAAGAAGACGAACCACATCGTGTCGGTCGAGGAGGGCTGGGGCCAGCACGGCATCGGCGCCGAGATCGCCGGCATCCTCATGGAGACGGACGCGTTCGACTTCCTTGACGCCCCGCTCGAGCGCGTCACGGGCACGGACGTGCCCATGCCGTACGCCGAGAACCTGGAGCGCATCTGCGTGCCGCAGGTTGAGGACGTTGTCGCGGCCACCAAGCGCGCCGTGGCTCGCCAGCTGTAAGGTCGAGGACCGCTCGCTCACCCTTAAACAGCGTTGACGGGGGCGTCGCGCCCCTGTAGTGTTGGCCATCGTCCGTGTCATTCTCTTGCTGGGGTATTCCTGCGCGATTGGAGCGCGTTTTGTCTTCCTTTTCTCTGTGTTCCGGGCAAGTGGTCATGGCCAACCGGGAGAATCAAACAGCAATACGATACTTCCAACTGCGGTGGCGAGGCGAGTGGCGTTTCCTGTTGGCTGTACATCACGTGCTCGACGCTGCTAAAAGCTTCAGTTGCTGTAGACGACAGCATGGTCTTCACATAGATACGCGTCCCTAGGCAGCGCCTTTGCTGACCGATCCCATCGATTCACACCACCCAAAGCCAAACGAAAGCCTTTCCGAGGGTGTCTGCGATCGAAGCAAGCATGTCTACGTCCCGTTCTGGCTGATCGCCGGTCATACTCCCCCATCGGTCTTGTCGTAAATCAAAATGAAAACCAATCTGGCTCCCCTCTACTTCCAACGCGCAGCCCCCACACCACTGTTGACTGAGCGCGTGCACCCCGTCGAAACGCTGCTGCCATCGCCTCTCTCTGTCCGCACCACTCGCTCACCTTAAAAACCAAACTCGCCAAAGAAGTCCACGTCCTTCTTAACCGGTTGTGCCGGGGCCGGGACCGGAACCGGCGACGGAGGCGGAGCGGACGCCACGACGGGGACTCCGTTATCCAGCGGAGAGGCGGAGGAACCCAGCGACATTCCCGACGAGGAGGATGTCGAGGAGGACGTGAAGCTGCTCGAGTGCGACGACGACGAGAGCGACGCGCTGCCGTTGAACCCGTTGCTGGCCGACCCGCCGAACGAGCTGGCCTTGGGGAGCCCGGACGACGAGGAGCTCGAGCCATTGCTGCCCAGCTGCGCGTCCAGCCACGAGTCGTTGTCGTGGTCGCGGCTGCCGAGTGTGTTGCCCACGCCGTCGTACTTGCTCGAGGTCGGCAGGTCCGCGTTTGTGCGCGGAAACTGGGACGGGAAACCAGAGCCGCCGTTGCTGTAGCCGCCGTTGCCCTGGTGCACCGTCGACTCGACGACCGTCTGCGCCGATCGCCAGACCGCCGTCGCGCCGCTCGACAGCGCCGACCAGCCCGACGACGCCGTCGACTTGACGTTGTCCGTCAGCGCCGGGTCGCTGATCTTGCTCTGGACGAGCGACCAGCCCGACGAGACCTTGGAGCCCAGGTCCTGGTCGCGCACGATGCTCGAGGCCGTGCTCGCGACCGACGTCACCGTCGACGTCAGGTATCCGAACGCGCTGCAAACAGAGTCACGGTACAAATGAGTTGTTCGTTCATTGACATCTCAGATGCGCATGGAGATCGATCGGTACCTCGACAGGTCGGGGATGCCGCCCGAGGTCTGGGGCGCACGCGTCTCGCCGCTGCTGCCAATGCCCTGCATGCCGCCCGCGCCGAACTTGGCCTGCATTCTGGCGCGCGCCTCGTCGCGCAAGCGCATCTGCCGGGCCACGTAGTCGGCCTCCGACTCGCCCTTGAGCGCCTCCACGCCCTTGAAGTCGCCCCCGAACGCCGAGCCCGTGAACGAGGGAGCGACTGGCTGCTGGATGCAGCTCGGGTCCCATTGCGGCAGCGACGGCGGCAGCGAGCGGCCCTCCACCAGCGCCGAGAGGCGGCTGCGGTACGCCTCGGCCTGCGGCGTGTTGTACTTCTGCGCGATCGACAGGTCCTTGGGCACGCCCGCGGCCGCAAACGCCGCCCGGAACGCATCGTTACCGCCTTGCTGCTCGTGTCAGGAGGCCAAGAGACGACGGGTACATGAGACTTTACGGTTGAGTGGATCAAGCGGAGGGTGCTGCAGGTTACCTATGGACGCACCTGCATCATCTGGATCTGCTTGTCCGTCCACGAGTCCATGGTGACGGAGCGCACGAACGAGATGTGAACGCCCAGGCCGCGGTGGCGGCCCGAGCACTCGAGGCACATGAAGGTGCCGTACGAGACCGTCGCCCATTGCGGGTACGGCGCGTCGCAGTCCACGCAGCGCTGTTCCGGCCGCATCACACCCACAGCACCGTCAGTCTCACTCTGGGCATGCATATCGACTCGCAGCTTCACTCACGTTGTTGCCCGGCAGGCGCCGCAGCTCCTGCTGGGTCTCCATGGGCATCTGGTGCGCCATGACGTCGGGAGGACAAGAGAGAAGGCTGCGGCGAGGTAGCGACAGGGACAGGAAGAGGAGGAAGTGGAAGAAGGCGCGAGGTGGGCGGCGGGCGCTCGCGGGTTGACGGCACGATGAGGAATCCAGACCAGGAGCGACCGCGCGACTCTATTTCTTATCGACCGTTTCGCGTGTTTCATCCAATCAGAAGCGTGGATGTTGCACGTTTTTGACGAATGGAAGCGTGCCAAATTGCGTCTAGCGAGTACTGGGCTGGTCATTCCTCGACGAACACGTACTGTACGCATTGTCTTACACCGTGCCAAATCGTTTGTGGTGAACGGTACACCCTGCTAGTCAGAGTGCTCCACACCTTTACACAACCTTTCGAGCCACGAGCTCATCCACTTCCATGGCGTGAGGCGCTGGCTGAGATCACAGGTGGCGCTTCTGGAAGGAGACGTTGCGCGCGCGCTTCGGTCGCTTAAGCACCTGGTAGAAGAGCAGGTTGAGCAGCAGCCCACCGCCTAGCACGAGCGCCGCGTACGTCGGGAACGCGTTGTACCCGCGGCCGCAGATCATGTACCACGACTCCTCGTAGTGCAGCTGCGTCACTGGGTAGTTGCACAGGTTGAACTCCTCGTCGAACTCCTGCACGCACAGGAACTTGCGGCGCTTGCACGACATCCCCAGCAGCGAGTGGATGGTCTCCTCCTCGAAGCAGTTGCCCAGTGGCTGGTGGTGCCCCACCGACACGATGTCCGCGGGCTGGATCATGAGCACCAGCACCGACAGGATGGCCGTGTACACGCACACCATTTGGTTCACGGCGTGGTCGATGCACACATACAGCCAGTCGCTGTCGTACGCGTCCACGGGGTCCAGAAGCCGCTCAATGTGCGGTTCCTCTGCGCAGACGAAGGCAAGGCAGCACAGAGCTCGTTAGCACTTGAGTGTCTTGCAGATACTTCAGTGAATGCCACCTCACCTTTCTCACGATCAGCCATGAACGTCAGGATCACGCCGAGCCCGAAGTTGAGAGCAAATGCAGCCTGCACGGACACGATCAAAGTCAGCATCGATGTAGAATAACATTGGCATAACACCATCGTCGAACCAAGGCGGCAACGTACGATGGGGTCAACCTTGAGCAGGTGGGCGATCAAGTGGTAGCCGAGGATGAGGAACACCACTGCGTAGAACGCCGAGACAATCGGCATGAACGCCACGTACGTCCACTCGCGCTTCCAGTGCTCTTCTTCGTAGTAGGCGCCGATCAGCCAAAGGCTGCACGCCAGATCAGACAAAAGCATCGTCAGCACGCGACCAAAATCAGCAGTACATGCCGAGGAGAATCCACTGGCGATTGAAGTAGCCAACCTGCGCAGGGAGTGGTGCGCTGCGTTGAAGGCGAAGCCAAAGAAGAAGTGGTAGAAGAGCACGTGGACCGGCACGCCGTAAACACGCGCTTCCAGCAGTGGATCCGTGTCGTGCCACGTCCACCAGAGGAACTTGGTGCCCAGGAGCTCGAAGGGGAAGGCGAGCACCACGACCAGCGCGCCCATGGCGAACGGCTGGATGAACGGGTCGATGCGCAGCCGCGACGTCGCCACGAACGCCCTGTTGTTGGCCATGCATATCGCCACAGACGCGCAGTTAGCCTCTATGTATCGCGCGAGGCGACCATCGGTGCACAGAGCGACTCACATGTAGTAGAAGAGCGCCTGCGTGAGCACATTGTAGACCGGCAGCGTCTCGGGCACGAGCATCACCTGCACCAGGCGAGCCAAACGCGCCGTCACCGCCAGTTATACAGTAGATGATCATGTAAAGTAGAGCAAACGCACCAGTGCCTGCGCATGCCAGCGCTTGCCGTGGAAGAAGAGCAGCTCTATGAGCATGACCACGAGCGCGGCCGAGACGAACATGGTGGCGTTGCGCTTGCCGGAGGAGTGGATGTGCAGCAGCAGCAGGAACACGAGCAGGTAGCTGATGATCTCGACCGTCACCAGCGACAGGTTCTCCTGCACGAGGCCCAAGAACGCGACTGCCACCAGGCGCGACGGCACGCCCATGATGATCACCGAGCGGTTGTTGGCGAATTGTTGTTGTCTCGCCGCCACCTGGAAGCTCAACCGACTACAACGAGGTACGAACAGTGTACGACTCGAATAGAGCGCTATGGACGTATACATACGGCGCGGACAATACTACTTTAATGGCAGCCTGTGACGTCACTCACTGTGGCTACACGTTATGCCTGTGGATATCCCTCATGAGCATGATCATACGAAGAACCAACGTGCATTTCGACGCATGACAGCATCTAGTTCGACTTGACGCCGTGCTCCAATGTCACGGACGCGGGCGCAAACGTGAGGAAGACGCGGTAGGCTCCAAACAGGAACGCTGACAGCACCGCCATGGCGAACATCAGCTTTGAGGACGAAAAGCGCTGGGCCTCGGCGACATCTTGGTGGTGATACCCGTTGGCCGCCGGGGGCGCGGTGGTGCCCGCATGCTTCCACATGAAGTGCTCGACCTTCTCCTTCCACGTCTCTGCCTCTCGAGCGCCGTGGTCCGCACGTTCGGCTGCGAGCTGCTCTTGGTGGGCGAACTCGTCCATGTCGGGGTCCTTCGGGATGTAGCACGTGTTCCCCTCGTAGTTGTCGTCGCACGAGCACACCCCGTTAATGCAGTCACCGTGGTTGCTGCAGTGCTCGCGGTACACACACATGACCTTGCGTTCTGAGACGGGAAACTCTTGCGGGTCGGAGTAGCTCGCTGAGATCGACTTGAGGTAGCGGTCGAACGCGACGTCATGCTCAGTCATGGGCGTGCCCAGAAACCGCGAGTAGTCCTTTTCAAGGTCCGGAAACGCGAGGTTAAACTGCCCGCGACGCGAGTACTCTGACATGGCGTCAAACAGGCGGCGCGCGATGTAGGGCGGGAACCAGCCTGGGCACGACCAGCACGCGGAATCCCATACACGGTTCTTGTCGTGGCACTTTTGCGCGCAGAACTTCGCGTCTGTTGGGCGAAAGAACTTGTCGAACGGCAACTGCGCCTGCGGGTGCGATCCCACCAAGTTCAGCGTGTCTAGGAGCACTCGCTTCATGACAGCTTCGTCCGTTCCAAAGGTCGACTGCCGAGGTGAAAGCGACGGGTTGGAGTGGACCTTGATCAGCCATGGCTTGGC
This sequence comes from Phytopythium ostracodes, assembly GCA_023337975.1. Taxonomy (NCBI): domain Eukaryota; phylum Oomycota; class Peronosporomycetes; order Pythiales; family Pythiaceae; genus Phytopythium; species Phytopythium ostracodes. The sequence continues at coordinate 22,166 of JAADXW010000359.1, forward strand.
GTTGTCATCGATCTCAAAGTCAAACCTCAAGAGCTCGAAGAAGTTGTCGGTCAGGTCTGACGGACCACCTTCCGGTGCGTTCTCCAACCCTGCCGGCTTGAACCGTTTGAGCTTGTTGATCTTCTGCTGAAACTGTCCACGGCTGCTCGCAATCGTCTTGACAATGGCGGCATCGATCTCGTCCTGGACGCGCTTCGTGTCGATCCCCTGGCGACTCATGTACTTCGTGACAATGTGCCACGCATTCGTGCCAATCCGACTCGCTGACGGAAACTCGTGGAACTCGGACTGGAGAGCTGGCAAGTCCCACGGTGCGAGGTACTCTTCGAATGTGTACGTCTCGGGGTCTGCATCCACTGTCAGCGATCGCGGGTACTCGCCGCGCGCGATCTTGATCTTCGGGTGGCTGTGCACGTAAATGCGCAGTGGGTCAACGCCGGCAACGACAACGTAGAAGCCCACAGTGAACTTGTGCTGGTCGAGAAGGAAAGGCTCAATGTAGTCGCGCGCCTGGATGGTCTGGTCCTTGAACTCGTTGGACGCGAGCTTTCCGTCGAGATCGGCTTCCCGGATAAACACGGCGGAGCGTGTGGATGAGGATGCAGCCTCGTTGCCATTGGCGGGCACCTCGCTGAGCAGGAAGCGCTGGTAGATGAACGGATCGCGGCGGCGCTTCGGCTCAAACTCTGCCTTCTTGACCACGTCGGTGAACGCCGCTTTGAGCGCCTCGCGGTCACGTGGGAGCGCGTAATGCGCGGGCATGAAGTGGAAGAAAAACTTGCCATGCGTCTTCTGCTGCGCGACCATGTGCTGGTAGAGCGCGTCGCTGGCTGCGAGCCGCGCCGCGCCCGGCAGGTGGTTCATCTTGGTCTCAAACACCATGGTGTACTCGAGCTTCTCGAGCGGCGGGGCCGCCGAAAAGCTCCAGACGAGGTCGATCTCGCCGCTCGCGCGCGGGAAGTTCGCCCAGCGCGCGTCCGAACTATTCGCCGCGCCGCCTGCAACCTCGAAGGACTCGAAGCCGAGCGCGGTCAGCTGGTCGAGCAGCAGCGCGTTGTCCTTGTGGAACTGCTGCAGCTCCTGCTGCGCGCGCGGCTCCTCCGGCAGGAAGAACCGCGCGCGCGTCCGAGAAGCAGCGGCGTCTGCGTAGACAGCGTCGCGAGTGGCCACGGCGCCCAGCAGCGGCAGCAGCAGCGCGATCGGAAGAGCGAAGCGCATCACCGTCGGTCGGTCGTCCGGATGACCTTTGCTTCCGTAGTATGGAGACTGAGAGGAAGAGGGAAAGGCAACTCGGGGTCTTATTCCCTCCACCCCGTCTTTTCTCGGATTGACCACGTTGCTCCGTGCCACCACCGGGTTTGTAACGTTGATACAAACACGTCACATACGTTTTGTAAGATGCTTGAAGCACCATTGAGCATCAGTAGAAATAACTGAAATTAGGATGTTAGTGGAAGACAACCGGCGCACCACGGGTGGCACCATCGAATGCACGCGACGGCCGCCGCGCGCTCGGCTTCCTCCGTCCTCCCAACTCTCTCCACTCCCTCACTCTCTCCTCTGTCTGTAAGGAATGCTGCGCTGTTCTAGCCGCACGCTCCAGGCAACGATAGCGTCGGCTTCAGCAGTCTCGGGGAGCCGCCAGCAGCATCTATCTCGGGTCGACTGCACATCGAAACGGTCCGGCCATCTAGCAGAGCTTGGGCACGACGATCTCCGCGTCGCGGAAGGCCTTGAAGGGCGCGAGGCCGGGGAACTGCAGCTGCTTGAGCATGCGCTGGAAGCTGGCGTTGGGCGAGAGCGCGGGCGCGCCGACGGCCTCGGGCGCAGCCAGCGCGCTCGTGTGGAAGCCCTGGCGCTGCTTGTGCTTGGGGCTGCGGTCGCAGATGACGTACACCTTTCGCCGGCGACGCACGATCTTGCAGCCGTCGCACATGCGCTTCACGGACGAGCGGACCTTCATCGTGCCTTGCTTCCTGGAGGGGCTGCTGCCAACAAACGACGCGGGCGCTCGGCGATGGCGATGTGATGCCGTCGGTCTGTCTGCGGTCGCCGTGGCTTGGCCACTGGCCCAGGGTGAAAAACCTCGTTCTCATCCGAGGGTACATGGGAAGGTTTTATGTGGAAGACATCATTACGACACTGACTTCTGTCATGAATCAAAGTATTGATTTGTGTTTGGTGACAAAAGTGACGCGTGATTAGCAAAACGTCGGCAATGTTGTGGAGGAAATGGAATGACAGACACACGAGAGGGGGGGGGGGG